>CALSCE010009465.1:14016907-14046685 GCA_943593645.1 Bovichtus variegatus | reverse complement strand
CACACACACACACACACACACACACACACACACACACACACACACACACACACAGTTAAGCTGGCCTTTTAGAGTACACTTACTGTTGTCTTCAACTGTTTAGCAGCTTAAATATGGCCCTGTGTCTAGGTAATTAGGCATCTCTTATTCTCCGTGGAACAAAGTAAGCCCCAGCAAATTGGCTGCCTCGCTTGTCATTTAATTGACTAATTACGACCAAACCCATCGTTTTTTGGCGCTGTTGCTGGCTGAAGACATATACAATTGTCGCTGAAATTTGAGTACGATTCCTCTGTTTGAAAGTAAAGAAGGACAGATGGGTGTTGCCGTCTGAAATGATAGATTACATTTTACACTACGTTCAAATGTTGAGTGGATGCTCAGAAAGCTTTTTAATGGTTTCTGGTGCTTACTGAGAACTTGTTTTTTCTGTTTCACAGGACATGACCACAATGTTTCGTCTGTAGCCATCATGCCTAATGGAGATCACATCGTTTCTGCCTCAAGGGACAAAACCATAAAAATGTGGGAGGTGGCAACTGGGTATGCACCACTTTGTTTTTTAAGCATGATATTCAGTTTGATTGATCACATCTGACAATATGATCATTTCTTTACTGTTTTCTGTTGATCAGCTACTGTGTGAAGACCTTCACAGGCCACAGGGAGTGGGTTCGCATGGTGCGGCCCAACCAGGACGGCACACTGATCGCCAGCTGCTCCAATGACCAAACGGTGCGTGTGTGGGTCGTGGCCTCCAAAGACTGCAAGGCTGAGCTGCGGGAGCACGAACACGTGGTGGAGTGCATCTCCTGGGCACCAGAGAGCGCCTACCCCACCATCCAAGAGGCCACAGGCTCCGAGGTAAAGGGCCGCTCAGACCTATTTCCCTGAAACATCTGCAGACCTTGAGGGTTTGGAGGTATCCCAAGCTAAATCTCTGGATCTCCGCACGGCTTTTTACACTTGGTTACATAGGCTCATCTATAAGCAAGCAATTGCCCACTGCCCTCACCGTTATTCATCAAATAAAATAAAAACTCTTGTAAAACTCTTTGTAAAATATGTGACGATTTCAGACTAATGCTCAGGTGGTGTCCAGTGTGATTTAATCATGAAAGCAGTGGACCAGTAGCAGATCATTTTAAGTGGGCCAACTGGCCGTTCACTGGTGAAAAATAGGTGGGACTAAAAACATATTTTCCAGACGCTGGCCCACATGTGACGATGACTCGCTGGTCAACCAACTAAAAGGTCAGATAGATGTTATTGTACAACTATCACGCACAAAGAAAGCGTGTTGATGGCGCTCATGGTCCTTGAGTGAAAGCAGGCCCAACAGGTTAACTCAATCATGTTTGCTCAGCGACGAACGCGTGATCCAGAGTGTGTTCCGTCTCTACATGCGTAGCCGTGAAGAGAAGAGTGTCATACGTCACCGCTCGGACTGACAGCCACGTGACCAGCTTGAAAAGAAGAGTGTGCTTAATCTGACCGTATATCAGCATGGCCTAGAGGCAGCCCAGACTCCCTCCTCATGCCTTGTGATCTCAAGTGTCCAAATTTAGGCTCGTCAGATTTGCCCTTGCAGCAGTTGTCCCAGTCTCACTCCTTCCACATGTACAGAAGCTGATTTCTGGTGTTTTGTTTCTTGAAACATGCACAAAGCACCCCCAGGTATTTTATTCTGGATGTTCAGCTGCTTCTTTTGCTTTATTTTTATTTATTTTTACTTCAACTTAATTAACGCCACAGTAACATAACAAGAACAAACAGTACAAGGAGTATTGGAAGGAAAAAACCTGGGGGGAAACTAATGAAAATGTACAAATGTAAAAGATGAGTAACAGAAATTGAAAAATAAATGAGTGAAATATGGTGACTCTGAAGTCTGCTTAACATTCAACACAATGTTGAGTCAAAGAAGAAGAAATCTTGCTTTGTGCGTGAGATATTTACCCCAGACACAGCAATTTCATCGAATCATCAATTTCACAATGCTTGATTTTCTGCTGAGATATATTTACACCAAAACATTTTAACAAACCAAAGCGGTGAACCACTTCACAAATTCTGCGGTTGATGCTTAGATGTACCTGCCAGCCTGTTTGAACACATATCTATCAGGCATGTAATGACGATGATGTTCGTTCCAGTGTGCCTGATACAGCTTTAAACATCTTTGCGTTACCAGTACCCATGGTGACAGATGGATTTCATGGGTGCTTTTTGAATTTTTTTATTCTGCTGGAAGAGGATTTTGATGAGATTATTCAAAAATAATGTGCAGTATTTTATTTCCTTGATTTTTACTTAGTATAATATTTGCATCATTATTGCCATTTTATTTTTCCCCCTCTTTGTTCTTAACCAGACCAAGAAGAGTGGTAAGCCGGGTCCCTTCCTGCTGTCTGGCTCCAGAGACAAAACCATCAAGATGTGGGATGTTAGCATTGGCATGTGCCTTATGACACTGGTGAGGACGCATTTTTTATTTTACAATTTGTATGTGTATTTAAATATTTGGGTAAAATGTCTCGAGTGAGAGCATTTAGCTTCCATGAGTGAGAGGAATTTGAGTTTGCAGCCGGTATCTTTAGCAGTGCGTGTGTGTGTGTGTTTTTTTTTTTTTCTCACAGGTTGGCCATGACAACTGGGTGCGTGGTATCCTCTTCCACCCTGGAGGCAAGTTCATTGTGACCTGTGCAGATGATAAAACCTTAAGGATCTGGGACTACAAGAACAAGCGCTGCATGAAAACCCTGTGTGCCCACGAACACTTTGTTACCTCTCTGGGTAAGCAGCACCCCCCCATTCTTGTTATTGTTTGACCAGTCTGTGTCCTGAGGTGCAGCAGGAACCTTCTTTATTCCACGTTCATTGGACAGTGGAGCTGGTTTCACAAATATCTGCTTTAGCCAAAAGTTGAATAACTGTAAAGAAGCCCATGTGCCTCCATCGGCAGCCTGAGCGTCCTGAGGGTTGCTGGCAGCTGGGGTTTAAGAGGTAGACAAGTGCTCCAGGATTTTCCCACCTCCCCCTCCTCGTATCTGCAGCTTTTCAGCAGATCAAGGCTCAGTAACTCTCTTGAGGAGGTCTTTAGCCAACTTTTCCTTGGCAAGCCGTTTGAAACCCAGTCCTCTTAAATCCTACTTCAACCAAAGAGGATATCGCTGTGAGCTATTGATGTGATGAATTCTGGAGCGGTGTGGAAAAGACAAAGCACCTTTGTTTGAGATCATTGTAGGAAAAAATGTATTATTTTCCCCCTTTTCTAAAAAGCATTGTACGGTCTGTACGCATAGCACAATACCAAGTGCTTTTCCCCAAAGTTGTTTGCATTCTGCTTTTTAAATGGACTGAAAATCTGATTGAATTGCTATTTCACTTCATTATTCATTAACCAATCAGTAGCGAGCGATGTATTAATGCCGCCGACGACACTCTAAAGGGCTCAAACCAGGAATGTGCAGTAACGTTCTCCTTGTCTCGGCCAACCAGACGGCCCCAATAAGTCGACTTGAACCTGTAATAACGGCAGCAATTTTATCCACAATTTTTCCGTCATTGTCAATAAATGCAGCTATTTTATGGCTCTGGAAGATGATGTACCCATTCTTAATCGCACCTACAAATCTCTGATTGTTCAATTATTCTCAGATCAGCGGAAATAGCCGTCAATGACTGCTATTTGATTTGTTTGCTGAAAGAATGAGATGTGGGCAATGATTCAGATGTCTGCAGCCAGGACACTTTTCAGATGCTAAATGCTGTGTTTCCCACACATAGTCTATACATGTATAGTATTGGCTGCCCAAATATATATTTTGACGCCTTTTTAACAATAGCAGATGGGCATAAATTCAAGGAACAGCAAATGTACATCTGCCAGAAAGGTCTAAAATTGTCTTGAATAGGATTTGATAGATCTTAAAATTAATGCTCTACTGTTGTAGAATTTAAAGTCAAAATAAAGGTTTTCAACTCAGAATTTACTCGAGCACATCCATGAAGCGTGTCGATATCTCCATGGTGACGGTCATGCTACCCTACCAGCTTCTTTAGATTTAGACTTGGATTCAATTCTGCTTCACTTTGCGAATGGGGAAGTGCAAATTCAACCTGACGTGGATGAAGAATATGTTTAATACAGTGTTTAAGCCAGAGGGGAGCCTGTACGAAGCCCGGTGCTGCCTTTGTATGAAGACTTTAAAATGAGATAGATTAGGAATCAAAGCGTTTGAATCGTATGTGAAAAACATTGAGCCACACAGAAAGGTCGGCGGTCACCTCTCAATACTGTTCAGTTGCAGCCTGCCACTCGTTTAGCTTGTGCATTAACTGTAAGTCCAGACGACCTCCGGGCATCGTTTGGTTCTATGTCAACAAGGAAGCGGAGGAGCGCTGGACTTTAACCACCTGTCGTTATATATTACTGTTGTATTGTTTAAACAAGTCCATAAATTCATGTACTTGATGTATGTTATTCAAAGACTTATTTTCATTAATACTTCTGCCAGTATGAACACAAATTGCAAATGGTTATTGAATTATTTTCTATATAGGCTTAAAAGTCGTCAACTTGTTGAAACCTGCAGAACCGTTTTGAATCTCCGAGGTACATTCAGAGTCCTGTTGCATTACTGTGATTTCCTCTCTTTTTCTTTGTTCTGATGATCTTTTTGTTTCTCCTGCAGATTTCCACAAGGCTGCTCCCTACGTGGTCACTGGGAGTGTAGATCAAACAGTAAAAGTGTGGGAGTGCCGCTGATTTGGACCTTGGAGGATTGGACCAACACCCCCAATTACCCAGGCGCTCCTCTGGATCCCACCTCCCCCTCCTGCCATCCCACCCTCTCCCCCTCCCCCTCTCCCCTCACCTAACCTAAACCTCACCCGCACATCATCTCCTCCGGCTGCACTTACCACCATGGTTATTTACCCATCGCGCTCTCTGGTCCAATAACTATTGTCCTTCTTCTGTAAATTATTCCTGGATGTAGATCGAGCTATTAAATGTTACACAAAAAAGTATTCTTGCATGGTAATCCAAAATTGTATACTGTAAATTTACATAACATCTAGAAGTACCATAGGTTTACCACGGGGCTGACCGTCTGTCACGCAGCCTTACCGACCAACCGAAGGCAGATGTTTTTGACTGGGTGTAAAATGTAGGGCACTAAAAACCGATAATTTAAGAAATGACAGTGTCTTTATGTGTAAGATTTATTTTTGTCTATTTTTTTATTTAGGATTTTCTTTTCTTTTTTTCTTCTGTTATTTCTCTCCTTCACTGTCGTAGTCTGTTGGTGCCTAGCTTGGTGAAACTTTGGAAAGATGGGGCTGGAAAAGCATATACGATGCGATAAGATGCGATTGTCTGTGGGGCTTTGTTATTGAAATAATCTGTAGCTTTATAACATCACTTCTCAAGTGTGCATACCATTTCTCTTCATGTGGAACTAGGTAATATTTTAATGGCTGTATATACGAATGTTTCAAACTGTTGTCCTTGGACCTTGGGGGCTTAAAAAAAAGCTTTGTACTCTTGTCACGGTGGCACATGAACCACTGCTAGGCTTTAGATAAATTATCCCGTTTAATGAATCAGCAGCGAAGTTAAAATGTATAAAAGTGGCTTTGTGAATAACCGCACTGAGTTCTTCACAAAAGGCCCAACGTAGAGAGCAAGTTTGTTTGGTTTCGGCGTCACAGTATCACCTGAGCAGAGTTCAGGGATTACACGTGATTAATCTCCAGCACTTCATAAAGACCTCCAGATGATCTCCTGTCACCTTGCGTGTGAGACTTTTGTTGAACTGAAGCCTCTGTCCACTTCTAGTCCCCTGACCAGTCGGTCTCGGCAGGGTTCGGTGTATCATAGGAATTATGTAAAGTCAGAAGATGCTCAGTTGTCCCGCGGCGCCTCTGAAGCCTACAAACAGAAGCCTTGTGTAAAATAAACCCGCTAAAGACGAAACATAAAGGCATGACGAGGAGTCAAAGTGAGCCCCCTGGGTTTGGTATCTGGGATGTGCAAAGATCTCTAATTTCTGAGGGGTGAAAGATATGTTCTGCATAATAAAAATGGTTTTGAGTAAAAAAAAAAAAAAAAATCAGTTTTCTGTGAAAATATGAAATGTAAATTTAGCTTGTTATTAAGAGATTTGGCAATTTTGTATTATCGCACTAAAGGATGAACTGGATGGGAATTTAGGATCGGTGAGGAAATAATAGCAGACATGCTAAGTGATCTGTGGATGCTGTTGTCTGTAGAGGGGTCTGACGCTTTTGTTGTTGTAAAGAGCTCCTCGCTGTAAAAAGAGGTGGCGGCAGCTCCTGGATCAGATGTGGACGGGAATGCTAAAAGCCTGAGCAGCGAGGATCTCTACAGACAAACCCACCTCACACATATGCTAACGTCTTCTGAGTGGCTTTCCTCAAACGTTCAGCTTTTGATCTTTTGCGGAGCTGTAACTGAGAGACTGGAAGTTAAACTGTAAACCAGTCCGAGCTGTAGAAACAACCATTCCACTCTCCTTTGAGGACAAAAAAATGAAACATCTTGCTTCTAACTGTAGCTGACAAGGTGGTTCATTAATCTTGCACATCCCTGTTTTCACTAAATCTTTGGTCCTTTAATGAGGATCAAAGACATTAAAATTTAATGATGTTGATAAATGCATAAACTTATAATTTCTGATTAGCCTTTTCATTCCAATGCAGTTCTTGGCTAATAAAGAATTCCACTGCTTAACTGATTTTCTTATCTTCGCTTCTTTGCCACATTTTCCTCTTCCTGTGTGTACTGGATGTGGTGATCTGCTGCTCGAGCTCCTGCTAGTGGCTGCTGTGAGCCTCATGTGACCTGTTGATGTAGCACTGCTGCATGTAAACCTGCACCAGAGGCAGAGCTGTCCGAACAATGTTCTTCTAAAAGCTTAGATACTGGATCCTGCCGGAGGCCAATTGGTTTGAATAGTGAGAAACTGTACTTAAAGTCGTTTTGTGGAGATTATTTGCTCTCTTGCTGAGCATTAGCTAGATGAGAATATTGACATCACTCTAAATTTGCAAAAGAACAAAGAAAGGCGGAGATTTCAAATGATAAAAATCCATTCAGCCACTGTGGAGATATACTGTACATGCCTAAAGTCAAGAACACTGTCTGCATTTGAGGGCGGCGGTTTCAAGCAGTATAACATCAGCAGGCTGACGGCTGTAATTGATTTCAACATATTGACCCAGGGAGACATTGAATATTGGATCTAGGGGGAAAACTTTGCTGTGAACATAAAACCCTTTTTCTCCTAATGTGTCATATTAAGATGACATTGAGCTGGGGAACAGGGATGCGCTCCAGTAAATATGAAGCCGGTTAGCGTAGTTTAGCGCAAATACTGGGAAACGTCTAGCACGGCTCTGTGCAATGACTAAAACCCCTGATAAACACATTATATATTCTTTTTTTTATCCGTACATGAACGTGTAAAAAATGATAATATGCCATGTAAACATACTCTTGCTTTTTCATGTAAGAGTATAGCAAACATGTCTTGAAGGAAAATGGTGAATTAAGAATTTCCCCAGCAAGATATAACTATTAGATGACTAATATGTGACTTTCTCAACTTGAAGAAGTAACATGCTGGAGAGTGAGAACATGAGTGTTGTGAATTTTCTCCTCAAACCTAACTCGGCAAGAAAGCAGATAAGCGTGTTTCTCCAAATATAAAACTATTCCTCTGGGTTGGCTGCCTTGATGAGTTCAGACAGCTCTGTTCATTGGTTGTGTTGTGTGATGCTATTTGAAGGAGGTTTACCTCCTCTTCTGTAAATGCATTGGGATTGTGGCAGACTAGGATGTCCCAAAGGAGAGACCCTCTCTTTCAGGGAATATAACTCATGTCTCCCTTCGATGTGTGCCCCCTTACTAAGGTCTTATTATTTTCTGCAAGCTGTTTTCTCCGTCACAACTTCTGAGGCAAAGACTTTGGGCGGAGAATCAGCTAATTGTCTAGTACAATTGGCATGACTAATGAAGATGCCAATGTGTTAAATGTTCTAGCTGAAGCCAAAAATGGAGACATTTGTCAGTACAATCTGGTTTAGCTTGAGAAATCAGCCTCCTTTTGTTGTTGATGACGATGCTAGTCTCCTCAGGATCACGCTATGACATGCCAGACCATAACATGTAAATTAAAAACATATTCCCCTCCTTGGTTTTACTCAAGGAAGGCGGTTTATGAAAGGTCAGGACGATGTGTGTTCTGCTTCTTTTGTAAGAATCAGTGGAAAAAGCTACAACACAGCTGCTGGTGTTGTAGGCAAGTGATGGAAGAAAATCCCCTTTTACCATTCGCAGGTCCCAAACAATCCCTGTTCTGCTCTGGTGTGGTGTGTGAAGGGACTGACAGACACGTTCTGACTGTCTGTAGGTCGCTTCCTCCGGCTCACCTGTCCTCTGTAACCTGCCTGTGAACCACAGCCGAGAGCTTCAGGCTGCACAACAAGCTCCTACAGGACAGCTCATGATGTTTTCGCCATTAAGGTGTCACTCTTCACTCAGCAAACTGTTAACAATATACCTGGATGTCATTATTGTTTGCGATATAATAAAAGAAAAAAATCTGCATATGTGTTGTCCTGCTTATTATTAGTTATTATACTGAAGGAGGAGTGTTTGTTTTTCTTGAGTGTTTGTTGGGACAAAGTTGAGCTTAATTTCAATTCCACACCAGTGAGTTACTGTTCATTAAAATTAAATTAATGATTAAATTATGATTTACCGTTGACAGGCAGATTGATTTTCCCCAAAACATAATGGATCAAAAGATATCTACATTTATCATTACATTGTTAATGTAAATGGAAAGCTTATACATGCAAAATAGTAAAGATAAAAGCAAAAAAAACTAAATAAAGGTGGCCGATTAATTTTTATAATTGTTTTTATTAATATTTATTGAGTTTTGCAGAAATGTATAGTTTTGAAGTTCTTTAAGAAGAAACGTGTATAAAGAATGACCAGGTAATCAAACAAATAAACAGTCAAATTTATTTTGTAAAAGAGATGACTGATTCTTTTATAAAATCGGTTATTAATACAATGGTACAAATAAAAAGTAAGATCCATAGGTAAACATATATATTTAAAAAATGACAGGATAAACATAAAATGAAATAAAATAAAGAAACAAAACATGACAGGTCAACATAAATAAATAAATAAATAGAGATGTAAAAACATCAAATTGGAAAAAGAAAGTATTCAGTTTAATAGCTTTTTTGTTTTTAGCTGAAGTTATTGTTTAATTTTTACTTCAGCTAACTTACATTTATGAATGTAAAACAAATACGAGATTGACTGTTTACATGGGAACATGTTTTTGTGACGTCAACACGCATCTGCGTAGAGAGGTGACGTCACAGACATCCAGGAAGAGATCACCGAAAGTGAGCAACGTTTGGACAACGTGTGTTGTGTGAGCTGTTTCTACATAGTTGTTTAGTCCAATAAAGTCATCACTAGTCGGATAATAATAACAGGCTCCATCACAACACGGACAATACTACAATATAAGGTATGCAGGCACAGATACTGGCTACATACTAGCTTAAAATGTTAGCATACTGCTTCAAACTAGCTCCGTTAGTTTCTACTCAGTTACTCATACTTAGTTTTTAAGTCCCAACGACGTCATTAAAGACACAGTTTAATGTCGGTATATTAACGTTAGTGTTACCTGTTTCAAAGTCAACTTCAGCTCCAAAACAAGGTTTAGTCAGTGCTTTTATATATTTTTTGTTTAGTTTGTTGTCTGTTGTTGCTGTAAGTTCACCGGTTCATGTCTCTTTCCCCTGAAACCAGTGCTCCGATCATGGCTCTGAATAAGTCCATGCATCCCCGGAACCGTTACAAAGACAAACCTCCAGACTTTGCTTACCTGGCTGCCAAATATCCAGACTTCCAGCAGCACGTGCACACCAGCCTCGCAGGAAGACCTGTGTAAGTACCTGAGACTGTACAGTGTGTGTGTGTTTATTATTTAAATGTAGTCTAATGTGTATCTTCTTGTCCATCATCCTTGATCTCAAATCTCTCACCATCATATGAGTTAATTGTATGGATGGGAGATGGCCTCTGTCCCACAGCAGCTCTGTTTATGCTCTTATGTATTGTGCATACACCGTATACTTCCTATGCACATACTTATGGATTGTCTCATCTTTGATTTTGTGTGATTTGTATTAGGCATGTACACAGAAGTCATGATTTCGGTGTGAGTTTGGTGCAGCAGGAAAAAACAAATGCATAAGGATACCTTTTCTTATCATTTATTTTGAACAGACTGTAGTGCCAAATACAAACAAAACCCTCTTGCTGGGGACTGAGGCGGCATTTAGCCCGCTCGCGACTTTGGTAACTAGTTTCATGATAAAAATAGGGAACATTTTAAACACTTCTGTATTACACTGAACAAACGCTTTCCCAAAAGGTTGTGTCTCAAAGGTCCATTACGCACATCAACCTATATTGAGAGCGAAGGATCCAATATGTTGGCAAGAATTTCAAGAAATTCTATACCTGTTTCAACAGGCCCTTGTGCATAAAGTCAAGTCTATGGGGAACAAAGTTAATCTCATACTGTAGTTACTGTTATTACTAGTTTCAGACTTGTAAATAGCATTCACCAGGACATCCAACTATCTGATACACTGAATTGGTTTCAGTGCAGATATTGACCTTCCAAGTGAATCGGGTATCAGCCATGACGTGAAAATTAATTACGACTGGGAAACTGACATTTTTCTCAGATACTGTATATCCGAATTGCCACTTAAAAACATGGAAGAGCCTGGAAAAGCAGACAAATATGGACGACTCATGTCAGCCAAACTCCATCATTCAAGGTAATTATATCCAAATATGATGGAAACAATTGAAACATATTGTGAATATGCAGCGTTTTTAACCTTACCAACAACTTCTCAGTTGTTCGATGAACACTGCATGTAGTAAACATGGCAATCCATCCCATCTGTACCATCCACCACATTATCAACCAACACCAGTGGCCGACCTCACTCTTGTGGCTGAATGGGAGCTGCCAAAATCTTGTGGAAACCTGAAACTAGACGAGTGGAGGATGTTTTCGCAGCACATTATTGTCCATAGTTATGGAATGAAATGCTCAAGAATATCATATGGGTGTAATGCTCAGGTGTCCACATACTTTAAGGCATATTGTGCATGTATTGAAGCCTTGTTGTGGAGAAACCGTGCCCTGAGGAACCCATTCAGCAGCGCTCCTGCCCCAGCTGACTCAGTCTGATCTTTGCTGCTCATTCAGCTTCTGGCAACAGCAGGAGGACAAAGTCTGGGCAAATGATTAATGGACCCAACATCAGAAGATAGTTTTTTTTCTTTTTCACTCCATACTCTGTTTTGCTGCTCTCTTTTTTTCAATAGAAATACTTTGCAAGTGAGTGACGGTTTAAAACAAACTCCCAATTTTAAGAATAGGTTGGTGTGTCAATCAAAAACGGCTCGGTAAGATTCCTGCATTTCACTAGCTACTCAAACCGGACGCTTGTGTGTGTGTTTGTGTGTGTGTATGTGCCCTTCCCAGCGAGATGCAGCTGAGAAGTCATGATGTGAGAAAGCCCAGGCAGGAGAACAAAAGAAGAATATGTCCGAGGTGATTAGTGGTGTTGACGTCAAACAGTGTGAGCTCATGATTGCTGCTGTGGGAAAAAAACAGGAACTGGATAATTTAACTAATGAAGCCCTCATAAATGAAAATGTAGATGAGTTGGAGGTGGATATTTAAACTTCAGACAACAGCCTGGATTGGGTGGATGGATAAATTACATGTGTTTTTATCCCTTCGCAGCGGAGGCATTATGTTTTTGGGTTGTCCATCCGTCTGTCCTATCTCAAGAACTCCTGGAGGGACGATGAACTCACTAGATTTTTGTGGTCAAAGGTCAATGACCTCGATATCTCAAGAACGCCTTGAGGGAATTTCTTTAAATTTAGCACAAACATTGGACCCTTGGACTCAAGGAGGAACTGATTAGAGTTTGGTGGTCAAAGGTCAAGGTCACAAAACATGTTTTTGGCTATAGCTCAAGTATTCATACGCTAATTATGACAATTTAGCACAAAAGTCTAACAGGATAAAATGATGGCGAGATGACATTTTGGACAGACATGGATGTAAACTGCAACCTGACTGGTTGGCGGAGGCATGAAACAGCGGGGGTTCTAGTTGGTATAACTAGTTGGTTTATTGATCTCTTTCTTCACATGTTTTTTAAATGCGATAGTAGACATTTTGATCGTGTTATAGCAGGTAAAGCACAGGTGTGATTATTAATGAAGGCTGCATTCACTCCAGGTGTGTCAGGGTCCTGCTGTTGTGCATGCTCACTGGCTTGCTGAGACATCGGTAATGTTATTACTTGCACCTGTGCTCTACCTGCTGTTGCAAGTTAGTGTCTGCAGTTTATTATAATAACCGGCGATCACAGTCATCAGTATTTCTTCAGTAATCTGATTTGTATTTAGAGAGAAATGAATTGAGTCACATTTTGTGTTATTATGTTAATTACCAAACAGTATACAGAAATGTATACAATATCATTAGTTGTACTATCAGACAAATGTTAACTGAAGCTCCATTCGGACTGAATTTATTTCTCCAGGGGAGGTGGGGTGATTCTAACATTACCTGTGCTGGTCAGTGATTTTAATCCCATCCAGAGCACGTATATGGGTAAATAATTAACACCTCCACCCCTGTCATAATTACAACTGCAATTACCTACTATTCTTCGGCAAGCTTGCTGATCCTACTGTATTTTAAATCCTGTCCTGAGAGACGTCCTCGCATTTTAAAGTACATCGACTTGCGAAAGAGCGACTTGTCCTTCTAAATTAACTCGGTGTGAAAGTTCTGTTTTGTGTTTGAAAAGGGAGTAAATCCAAAAATGTTTGTGCTAATCTGATAGACAAAACATGTTAATATCATGTTATTTATATAGCCCAATATCACAGATCACTAGCATTAACTTGCAGGAAGATATTTTTATTCTCGTGGCACTAGGCTTAAATTATACATTGAGAGTCGACTGAGACCGACCGGCGGATATTAAAAGAATAAGCAACTAGTTATAAAAGTTAAGGCAGTTCAGGAGTTCTGCGTTTGGACCTTTTTCTTTTTTTTCTTTTACTGAATTTAGCCATGTCAAACCACTTTAGCCTCTTCTTCTGTAATTTGTATTCTCAATTTATGAACTTAACAGCTTAGTGTCAATAACTGTCAAGTAGCCATCAAATGGTTGAGTCTTTGTCTCTTTTACATTTTTTTAATTAGACTTTTTAATTAAGATTTTTAATTTGATCATATAATTAATAATTCTGCAATTTATATGAGGACATTTTAACAGAAACGATGTACTTGTGCAGCTGATTTAACTGATTTTGTAGAAAAAAAGTTGTGAAAGTACTAACTCGGGCTATACTATATTGGCACTGGTAACCTTATTTATTTGTGTTGAAAACACACCTAAAATAGAATTTACTATTTATTTTGGTTAAGTACTGTTCTTTTTAGCAAGACGTGTCATCTTGTCATTTTCTAAATTGACATTTATTATTATTTTTAATTCCTCTCAATCGATACAGATGTCCGTCAAAACAAAGCAAACTCCCAGTGAATGTAAGAGCTGACAGTTATTGAGAGACTTGTATTTGAGGTCTGCTGTTCTCTCCTCCCTCTTTGTTTGTGTTTCATGAAACAGGTACCACGTCTGCTCGGTGAGGAAATCACTTGTTATTGTCTGTGTTATGCAGATGAATGGCGACATGGTGTCAGTGCAGCGAGTCTGAACATCTGTGTGTGAGTGTGAACATATTGGTGTGGGCCGATCCTTTGTGGTTGTGAGGTGGCCAGTCAATCATCTTATGACGGGCCGAGCATGTGCGTGTGTGGGCACGCTGGAAAACTCGCCTGGATGTCTCTCTGTGACAGGTGTTAATTATCAGTTTGTGTGTCTGTCTGTGGCTCACCAACAGACAGACAGACAGACGACAAACAATGGGCTGGTACCGTTGGGGCTGGACATCCAATGTGGAAATTTCGAAAATCAGGGAATTAGGCAACTAGACAGTTAAGTGTGTCATTTTTTAGACAACAAAAAATGTGTTATGACAAAGAAATTAAACATTGGTTACTAGCAGTAAAGCAGGCTCCATGGTCTACTTTTATTAGACATTGTGACTGTTAGTAGATTGATTTAGTTGATGGACAGAAAATTGACAAATTATTTTTGATTCATCATTTAAGTCATTTATCAAAGAGGGGACAAATAGTCCACGGCCATTCTAGCGTCTCTGTGAGGCTGTACGTCTATACAGCTAAATGCTAACATCAGCATGTTTAGGGCTGTTCTCCAATCAGAAGTGGTTTAATTCAAATCAGATTTGGCTTTTCAATACGAGGATTTGACTATTTGTTGCATTTTTTTTCATATAGACTATCTTGCAATCAGAAAATCCATTCGCATTGGTGTCAGTGACGATTTCGACCACATCAAACTTTTAATGACGGATGTCTTTGTGTGTGTATATGTGTGTGTAAATATGTGTGTATCTGACTTTTGGTTATCTCTCCAACCCTTGGAGCGATCTGTGTTTCTAAGAACCCCAGTGAGTGCAGTGTGTGAAGTTATTTGGATGAGCAGTTCTGTAAAAAACTGTGAAAGCCCAGTCCGCCCGGCCGCACTTTGGTTAGCGCCTGTGCTAAGCTGTAAAAGTGCAAATACATGCACATCAAAATCATAATAGTTAACATAATCAAATGCGTCCTTTCACAGTTTCATAATATGAACATATAATGTAATGCACACTGACTGACGGCTGGATTTTCATCAACTTTCAGTGGGCAGCCCTAATGCTGTCGTTTAGCAATGTTCACCATCTTAGTTTAGCATTTTAGCATACTAACATTTTCTAATTAGTACAGCTGAGGCTGATGGTAACATTTTTTGTTTTGCAGGTATTTAGTCTTGTATTATATAAGTATTGGACAAATTTAAATTGTGACCTGATGGGTGGTGCTAGACTTAGAGTGAGGGAGGATCACCAAAGTTATCACAATTCATCCTAGGGGGACATGAATGTCTACACAGAATAGCATGACAATCCATCCGACAGTTGTTAAGATATTTCAGTCTGGGACAAAGTTGTTGTCTGACCAACATCCCTGGAGCCGTGCCGGTACGATAGCTAAAAAAAATGTTATTGGACCGTCGGACGTGTTGTAAACATTCTTCATATTGTATGTCCAGCACCTGAGAAGAAGTGTTCGTATTCTTCCTTAAAACAAATAGTTTCTGTAGTACATTGCACAATGATCAGACATCGACTCGGGCTGGAGTCAGTTGCCAATTCGTTCTCTCTGCGTGCCGCATGAACGCATGTCGAGGATTTGCGTCTCCCTTCGTGTGTGGCACCAGCTCTAGTTAGCTGTCTGCAGAAATTTGGCTCTTCTTCCCCATCAGTCTGTCATTCCATCAGTGGAGGGATTAGTGTGGTTTTGTATTTCCCAATGAATTCATCTACTGAATTTTTAAGTCTTTAAGAGGTGAGTTAGGGATGAGAGTAATCTTGGGGAGACACTCGCTCAATCCTCGGGGGGGAGATACGTCTCCCTTCATTTAGGGATCGTCAGTGGGGAGGACTGATAGCAGCGGGCAGAGAGTGGAGCTCAGACCAGCGGCAGCAGGACAAGAAATATGGGGGATGGGACTGGAATGGAAGTGAGGAACAGATAAAATAAAAAAAAGTCTGAATGTTGGTTTGTTTCAGTTTTTGGGGAAGGAGAATGGGGGCTCAGATCAGGCAGTTAAAGGGGGGGGGGGGATTAGGAGGCATGAATGGGTATTAAAAATGCAACACCCTGGGTGACATTTAATTTGGTAGTCATATTTTTTATGGGCTGGGAGACATTCATCTGTGGAAGGATTTTCACTTCCATATTTAATGAAATGTTCAATTTTCACACCAGTTTTGTGTGTAGAGATATATTATTAAAATGTTCTTGGCAATAAAGGACAAATGATCACCGTTGATGCTCTATTTTAAATTGATAAATGTAAACCTACGATGATCAGCGGCGCTGGAAATCGTTATTACCATGCAGATATTTTTTACTATGTGATGGGAGAGACATAAGGGAAACAATTTCTTACATATTTCCCTGATCCCGCTGTGAAGAGGCCGTCATCAGCTGTGTGACATCTGTGCCGCGGCCTTTAATATCCAGGCAAAACCATCACTATACACCAAATCATTTATCTGAAAACCGGATAATTATGAATAATAATTTGGGCAAAAGTGTGTCTGGTAAGCAACTCAATAAGCTTTCTTATTCACTGTCACTGTCACTGTCGGTTTGTCGAAAATATACTGAGAAGATCATCTTCTGTTGTTAAAAACGTAAAAGATAAAAGGAGAGGATTTATTGTTTCTTTTGTTCCCCTGTTTCAATATTTGGGGCAAATGCACCTTAACTCCTCCGTACAAATACAAATTTGACTACTTGCAAAACTCCAATAAACATTTTATTTGCCAAATAAAAAATAAAAAAAGAATAATAAATAATCAGTATATATATATATATATATATATATAGCTTTAAATTGATATTGAGTTTTAAGTGATGCACTCATTTCTGCTCTTGGAGGACTAGGACTCAAAAAAGAAAAACGGCTGACACAAGAGATAAGTTGCAGCTAATCAGCACAACATTTTTTCCTAGCTCACTCAGAGTGAAGTAGATGTACCTTGAAGGTCACCTCTCTGTGGTGTGTGTGTGTGTGTGTGTGTGTGTGTGTGTGTGTGTGTGTGTGTGTGTGTGTGTGTGTGTGTGTGTGTGTGTGTGTGTGTGTGTGTGTGTGTGTGTGTGTGTGTGTGTGTGTGTGTCTCTGTGTGTCTCTCTGTGTGTGTGTGTGTCTCTGTGTGCGTGCGTGCTTTCATGCTGATCATGTAGCATGGAGGTGAGAGCAAGCTGTTTTGTCTCAGCAGTAACTCCCCTCCGGTCTAATGATGTCGTCCTCTTCATCCATCTGAACCAAAGACTTTCCTTCCTCTCAGCACTTAAACTTCTTCTTTTTCTTCGTCTTCGTCTCACTCTGTTTACATAAGCTGGAGCTCTGCCTGATTCCTGATTCCTACCTTTCCCCCCCCTTGCACTCGTCTTATCAGAAGCAGTACAGTATATTTAGCCTCATCGCAAACTTTTTCACCCAGGTTTGTCCCACACGGTGTCCCGTCGGCCACGTTAATGCCGTAAGCACGCAGCACACCTACGTGGCAGCGCAGGCGTAATCGCGGGCACACTCACGCTCCGTCTGGCATCAGCCATTGCTCCAGCGTGGCCGGATTTGCGTGCTCTCCTCATCTGTTCAGTAGGTGGGGTTGCCATGGAGACGTGGCATTCGCAGTGCTGCTGATGGGAGTGAACGGCCTGCATTGCTTGCGCACACACACACACACACACTCATCAGCGGCTAAAAATAGAGGGCTGGCCTGAGCAGCTTCCCTCTCTGAATATTGATCCTTATCTAATGATGCCTCAGAGGAGAAATGAACGAGGGCAGAATATCTGAGAGAGGCAGGCTTTCATTTTTGAAAAATAGTGAGCATTAAGCTAATGAGGGAGAGCTGATACATCAGCGTGATTCCTCCCCTCAGCTCAGGCCACTGAGGCCACTTTTGTGCAAATGTCTTCACTGGTTCTTCTTTTGAAAACGTGACGTGCATCCTTTAAAGAGAGCCAGGTGTTTCCTCCAGGAGGTCACACTCCTTCAGCCGCTGATTAAACTGGACCATTAACCTAATATGTTCATTAGGTGAAGAGACGCAGGGTAAGATAGATGTCAGGCTCTACAGGTAAATCACTTCTCATTTGTATCCGTCTTGCATCTGGAGGGTCGTTTGTCTTTGTCTTCACTCCTGAATGAAGAGGCAGAGTTCAGTGACTGACTCACCTCAGCAGCGAGGCAGCGTTCTCACCTGTTTAGGTGTTTAGGTGTTTAGGTGAGGCCTGCAAAGTATACTGCACGGTATACGGTACACGGCATGGCTGTCCAAATATTTTAACTTTTTTGCGGTCCTCTGCAACGCAGTTTACAACCAGATGTTACGTAGCTCACACGAGGAGAAAACATGGCCGATCTCGACAACGAGAAGCTGATTTTTTTTTGTGTTTAATTTCAACTAGTGTTGCTCTTCTTTCACCATGACCTTACGTTCAACATTAATTTAAGTTTGCAACACATTAGGAGAAAGCTGAATTTTATAGCTACATGAATTAGTAGAATAATTACATAACTTAATAGACACAAAATAATTTTCATCTAATATATTTTATTCTATTCTTTGTTACCATTCCAACTTCCTCATAATTGTGCCTCAGTGGTTCTCAAACAGACTTTGGTCTGCAGCAATAAATGTAACGTAAACGCTGTATTTTTACTGTTTACCTTGTGATTGTCACCAAGAAAATGAAATGACTGCCGCCTAAGTAATTAACTTTACAGAATAATATCCTTTCTCATCTTATTATAAACTCGTGCAGCGTTTTGGCCTCTCGTAAACCTTCAGAATCTTTGATCTCATACTCAACTTGACTTCCTGGATATATATTCCATGTCTCACCGCTACCTGAAGCAACACAGGACACCTTTTTAAAATCTTCATTGGAGGCATTCTGGTCAATAAATGGGCATAGAAAGAAAGAAGAAAAATGGAAAGTGGGATCCACTGCTATGTGTTGTGAAGTATCAACAAAGAGGAGCTGAATACTGAGAGCAAAGCGTTTCAGCTTTTCATGTGTAATTGATTTGTGAAAAGGAATAAAAAACTAAATCAGAGGTTGGCTGCTTTGGATCTCAGTTATATCTCCATCTCTACCAGCACTAGATGTTCTTTTTTTTTTTTCACTCACACCAAATTGGTGAGATGCCAGACGCTGCCATCACCAGAATGTGTCTAATTACATCTGCCAAGGTGTGAAAGCGTTCAGCGTAGCTTTAATTATTCCTATCTCGCCCACTCGTCCTGTCTGCCACACTCGTACCCGCTTGTGTGACAGCTGAAATCATTAACCATGTTGAGAGGAAAAGAGAGTGCTGTACGAGTGAGACTGAGAATTGGGAGTAAAAAGTGGGCGGTCTTAGCAATGTTGGAAATGTGAATTTCATTGTCATTAGCAAAGGATTGTGGATTGATGGGCTGCTTATCTCGTGTGTGTGTGTGTGTGTGTGCGTGTGTGCGTGTGTGTAGCTGCTGCTGGAGGAGCACAGGGTTAATGAAGTGCAGTATTAAAGTATTAAGAGCAGTTTAGAAATTACTGTCAGGCTGCCTCATTGAAAAAACAAGAGGATCGACAACTCACTAAATTGAAATCACCCTTAAAGGGAAATTCTGGTTTTATACAACTGGTTGGTTTAATTTTTGTAGCTTTGGTCACCCTTTCTCTCAGTAATAATAACCTTCAGGTTAACATTAACCAAACTTCAAAGAGAAATCAAAGGTGAACAGTAAAATTATTACCCAAACGATCTGTTCTAAACAACAATCTCCAGGGTTGGAAATAGTTTGAACCCTTTCTTCTAGAATACCACCTTGCTTTGAGAACTGTAAACATGTGGGATTTATTTTAAAAAGAATTCCAAACCCTTCATTTAAAGTGTCAGTCCTTAAAGGTTCAATGTGTAAGATATGCCAAAATGTAAACATTAAAACAATAAACTAACATTATCAACAGAGTATGAAGAGGTAACAGTGTTGACGTTTTGTCACAGACGTCTATGTGTTGTGTTGCAGAGATTCTGTATCTACTGACATTAGCAGTGCAGCTTCGTCCAGGCTGTAATACCACCTGTTCCTCTGGAGGCGATAGTGAGTCACTGTAGCGCCAGTCTGCCCTCAGTACAGAGGGAGAAGAAGTACAGCTGCCTGACTCGCTTGTAAATATTCCAGCCTCGTTCTGTGTCTGTTTTATAGTTTGTTTATTGGATTATATTTAAAGTGGCTATTCCTCTGGATGAAGTGGCTCTGAATCACACATTAAACCTTTAAGATTTCAGTCCTGTTTGATTTGGTGACACTGTATTTGCTGGTGGTCCCAGAATACTGGGTGCAGCAAAAACAAACTTACATTTAGCGTTTTAATAAAGAAGTGAGGCAATAATTGGCAATAATCTGATTTTATGCTGCACACGGCATGAGTTTGTGCAAAGTGAAAGTAGTTGGTTACCTGGCTGAGAAGTGTGAAGTGTGCAGCTCTTCATCTAACACTGTGACCACGCCTGACTCACATTACTGTCTGCCATATGTTAAACTGACTTGCTGTCTAAAAATACAGAACATTACCATTATTCTTGTTTTGTAGCATTTTGTATAAACTATAGCAGTCGGTGTCAAACTCACAGACGTTCATAATAAAAACTTGTGTTTTGCCAGTTAAATGCTGAAGCTGCAGCGATAGAAAATGTTCAGTGTGCATTAGCAGTAACTTAATACAGCTTTTCTTCCGTTAATGTCGCCACTTGTTGTAATACTTCAAGTATATAAATATTGAAATCCATTCATCCGTGGGCCATAGGCTCAATCCCCATTGTGTGACCTCATTTGGCCATACAAAGTGACTTAACAGAGATTTATTTATACAATTATACAAGAAATTACAGCTCAATAACAAAGTAGTTTAGATAATCCTCTTTTGAGTGAATGCAATACTATCATAACAAATTAAATAAGAGCTGAAATAAGACCCGAGTGGTTGATAAAGCTGAACTTTCCTTAGTGTTGCTGTAGGATTTAAAAGCTAACATGAACTCATTCAGCCATGTTTGTTCCTCCTCCAGTGTGAATTTCAAAGAGCCGGAGGCGGTGCGAGCGCTGACCTGCACCCTGCTGAAGGAGGACTTTGGTTTGACCATCGAGATCCCTCTGGAGCGCCTCATCCCCACCGTCCCCCTCCGCCTCAACTACATCCACTGGGTGGAGGACCTCATCGACGGCCAGAAGCAACCACGCAGGGGCATCGACATCGGTACCACCACCACTCTTTGTGTCATTTCCTTCGCATCTTTTACAGTGTATGGGTGCGATAGGTTTTACTTGGATCATCATGTGGTGAGGATGCTCCAAATAAACGGAGCTGACTTTACTTTTCATGGAACTGAGGGAAGTAATGAGTGATAACTGTAATTTAGTACAATTTAAAACTTCAAAGAGCTCTCAAATGCTCAGAATTTGTTGTGAAATTTGTCGGTCAATTCCTTTTTTAATTTGTTCTCATTTTTATTATATATTTTTTATGTTGGAGTAGTAGTTGAATTTGCTGGCAAGTATGGTTGGGCGATGTGATTTAAAATTTCAATCTGCCAGCACAACAACCTGCGATTGCCGCTATATTTGCGCAGGTGTGTATACGACTATGAAATTGGCTAAATAAAATTACAAAAATTGCCCCAAAAACAATCGATGTACTCATGTAATCGCTGATAGTTGATATATTCATCCTATCGCCCAACACTATTAGCAAGGCTGCAAAACTGTAACATCAGAATAGGCTTTTTATTTTACATTTAACATTTATCAAGCTGCGCCTAAATGCACAAGACAAAAGAGCCTTACCCCTGCTCTTGTTTATTCTGGATGTGGCTGCCAGCAGCTCAGAGAGGCACACGGAATGTCAGTTGGTGCTTCCAGCTGGTTCACATGAGCCCAGTGTTCCCAGTGTTCCCAGCTCTTACCAGCCAAATCCCCATCCACATGTCACAGTGTGTTTGTCTTTCTATCTGTCAGAGAAAAAGCTGCCCGGCGTTGCGTGCGTGTGTGTGTGAGTCCTCTTTAGGACCTCAGGTCACTGATTGGTGACCCTAAATCTTTTTCTGAGCAGATTGAAGCTGTCTGCTCTATGATGGATCACCACTGGGCGCTTCCTTTACTTACTGGTGCCACTTTTATCTGAGCCTGGACTGACTTTTGCGTTTGTGGTTGCGTCACATGCGGATGATTTAATAACAGCTGCTGGAACTGACATTTATTGTCCATTATAGTCCCTTTACCTTTTACTTTAAGCAACATATTTCCATATTGTCCAATAAAACTCATAACCACTCATCGTCTTGATGAACCTGCACATCCTCAAACTGCCAAAATGATGTGCGTGTTATGTGTTTCCTCAGGCACTGGCGCGTCCTGTATCTACCCCTTACTGGGAGCCACAATGAACGGCTGGTACTTCCTGGCCACAGAGGTGGACGACATCTGTTTTGACTACGCTACGAAAAACGTTGAGCAGAACCGCCTGTCTGACCTCATTAAAGGTAAATGTGTCCACTCATCCTGAAGAACAATGCATCTCAAGCCACTAGAACGCTGTATTTAAACCACAGTCTTTCAGTGCAGTGTGTGTGTATGTTGTCTCACCTAGTGTGTGTTAAAGGGAGGGTACGTAACTTTGGCTGCACTTTGGTCACTGTGGCTACAAGTAACAATTTATGGGAAATGTCAAAATGTTACAACAAGCAGAGAGGTCATTTAAGCAATATCTATTTAAAGTTTGCTAACATTAGCCACTATATTAGCTACTGGTCATATTATGAAACTTTCATCTTAACTTTCAGACACTGTCAGAGTTTTGACGTTTTCTGTCTTTGGTCAGCAGTGTCTCATAGTGCGATCGAAGGCCACAGTTTTCAATCATATGGTCGTCAGCTTTTGTGCGGAACGGCCTGAAATGTTACATTGTTTAAAGGCTTTTAACCTTGTTTTGTTTTTCCCAAGAGCTGGCATGACCTACCCTATCTCTGTGTTTACACTTTTCTAGTTGTCAAAGTCCCTCAGAAGACTTTACTGATGGACGCCTTGAAAGAAGAGACAGAAATAGTGTACGACTTCTGCATGTGCAACCCACCTTTTTTTGCCAATCAGCTCGAAGCAAAGGTGAGTGAGTGACAAAAACTGCTCTCCCGGCTTAAAACCCAGGTCCATTAGACAGCCTTAGCTCGCAGTGGCACGATAGAGGAAAAGCGGCTAATGAGAGTAAACACTGTCCTCTGTGTTTGTTTACATGATAGTAACAGGCTTCTAATAGGATTTTATCTTAATCTCTGTCTGTCTTGTTGCCCTCTCCAGGGGGTAAACTCCAGGAACTCAAGGCGACCTCCTCCCAGTTCAGTGAACACAGGCGGGGTGACGGAGATCATGGCGGAGGGCGGGGAACTGGAGTTTGTCAAGAGGATCATTCATGACAGCCTGCAGCTAAAGAAACGCTTGCGGTGAGTTAAAGAGCCGGACTTTGACCCGCAAAATCAAACCTGACTCAAACGTGTGTGTGTGTGTGTGTCTGTGTGTGTGTCTGTGTGTGTGTCTGTGTGTGTGTGTCTGTGTCTGTGTATCTGAAGTGGCAGATGGGTGAACAAGAGTGCTGCAGTTTTGTTCTCTTTGAAGAGGCTTCGAGAGGTTTAAATGGCCGCTGAGAGCACCAGTGAAGGGGAGACACCAAGAGGTGAAATGTGCAGATGGGTCGCTGCACATTAATGGAGCTGTCACCCACACTTGTTTTAATGATTCTGGCACATGCTCCCCCTGTACTGTATCCGGGAGCCCACAGGGAACAGCTGTGTTTGGGTGGGTGGGGGTGTCTCCAGCGGCCATCACTTTACCCTCCCCCGTAACCAGGGCTGTCACTGGGGCAGCAGAGTGAGACACGGATAGAGGGAGCTGCAGAGTGGGGCTATTAAAACTGATTAGACATGCCTCACCTGCTTTGCCTCCTACAGGGGAGTAGGGGACTGTGTGTGTGTGCGTGTGCTTGTGTGTGCGTGAGTGTGTGTTTGCATAATGCGTCAGTGGAAACATGAGCGGGCCCAGAGAGGGACCGATCTTTACAGCTGCCTGCTCCTGTGTGGCTCTATGTTACAATCATGTAGCGAAGAAAAGCAGTGAGAGAGAACCCCAAGTCTTATATGTTTGGAGCCCGGGCCGAACCAACCGGAGCCGGCTGTCACTCCCAAATGCATGCTGGGACACCAGAGCGACCAGGTGTCCATGGAAACACTGCCAGCTTCACCGATTGGTCCTGTGAGACGCCCTCTCCACCCCGCCTTGCTCCTCTTCCCCTCTTCTTTCCTCTGAAGTGTAATTACTGTCAGATTGGGGCAAATCACCTTAGTTCCCCGTTTAACACACATCCAAAACCCCAGTTACATATGAGGTAATACTCCTCATTTATCATGCCATTGATATGAAAATTACCATCTCTGCTAATAAGATTATAATCATACGTGCTTCAACATGTGAATAGAGAATATGGATGCCGATGCAGCTGCACACTCTTGGATGTTTGGTGGAGGGGGGAAGCCGGGGGCTGCTCTGGGTGTTCCTCCCCACTGTGTGGAAAAGTGGGGAACATCTGTGAATATTAGAGCTGTTCAATATTTCATTTTGTCAACCGAGGCTGACATGTTGCTCTCCCCCTCCCCTTCACCCCTTCTGGGGCACTTTCATACCTCCCTAACCTGATTACAAATCATCGTCCTTTCTCTATCGAAACTGTCTTTTAAGATGTCATTTCATCTACAGTCGTTGGGTGTGGCTGTAGATTTGAATATTTAGGAATATGTCTATTTACAAGGGCTTAGCGAGACATCTTTTTTGCTTGATAAATGATCATAAAAATGGTTGGCAATTCATTTTCTCTTAATCGGTTAATCAACTAATTACTTTAAAAATACACATTATTTTACCCCAAACTCATACAGAGGAGGTTGTCTGGCCTGAGTCGAGGCTGCAGTCCTGCATTTTGTAGCTGGACAGCCAGGACAGGATTTTAGTGAGAAATGCAGCCATAAAAGTAAACAAAACAAAGATAAATACCCTTATAGTTGTATAGATGTGCTTTTCATATTTATTTATCACATTTGATTTTTCTTTCTCCCCAAGCTGTTGCAATTAAATAAAGACCAGATAATTAGCTTTAAAAAATATCTAGTGTAAACAAACCCTGACACGGTTTGAGTTTCCATCCAGTCTGACTCCCTGATGTGTTCATCTTTCCTCCCTCTTCCTGGACTCTACTTATTGATCAAGACCAACCCGTCCTCTTTATTGCACAGCAGAGATTATTGATCAGGCTTCCACCAAGGGACGACTTCAAAACAGCTTTTCCTCCACTGGACCGTACACACACACACACACACACGCACACAGATGTTTTTCCTGTCTCATGTTTACTTTTTGTGTTTGTGTTGCTCCCCATAGCTCATCTCGGCTCGTTTGATCTCTGCTTGCTTGTTCATGCCCGCTAACACAGCGACACACAGCTGGTTAATGTGGATTCTTCTTTCTCCAGGTGGTACAGCTGCATGTTGGGGAAGAAATGTAGCTTGGCACCTTTGAAAGAGGAACTGAGGAAGCAACGGGTGAGTACCAACCAAGGCAAACACACAAATACATCTGCATCGTCTGAAATCAATGGGATACAAAGCATCCACAGCTTTTGATCTCCGCTAGCTCATGCAGGAAGGTGCCCCTTCTGTTCAGGTTTGATAATGGCTTGTTAAAACAATCTTTGCCTCCCCTCTCAAACCCCGAGACTCTTCTGGGACTTTGTATTGACGTTAGAAGCAGACAGCCATCACCATCAGAGCAGCAGATACTCAGAGAAATAAAACCCATCAGCTCTTTCCTCTATGCTCCCTAAGCACGGTCACAAATGAGCCATGAAGGAGCTGATTTCTTAGCTGTGCATGACTGAATCACACGGCACTCTGTAGCTAACATGCATTAGCGTCATTAGACCAACTAATAGCCCAGCACATGACTCCTGACTGCTGCATGCCGCGGGTCCCTCACATGCTCAAAAAAAAAAAAAAGAAAACTCCACCTGCCATCCCTCAAAGCTCCTCCAGAGGTTCTCGGCTGCTGTCGCTGCTCATCAGAGTGAGTGCAGCCTTGGCTAACGTCCAGAGAGGAGACTCTTGCCTCTTTTTAAAGTGTGTGTAAACAGAAACCCGGCCTAGTTAATATGCTAATGCTTTTATCACCCATTACTCGATCTTCTACCCAGCTCTGTGTTTTTTAATTTAGCAAATGTGAAAGTCTCCGATACAGAGATCTTTGACCTCTGACCTTTTATCTTCGTGACCCTCCTCCTATTTACTGGAGCAGTCCTGAAAGGCACTTAAAGTGCTCCGTTAGCACAAGGATTTGCACACATGAATCTTTTTCATCATGGATCTTTATTTTCTCACACACTACTAGAGAGGTGGAGCTCATGAAGCCAAAACTCACAGCAGGAAAAAAATCTTTCTCGGTCTGTTGAAAATGATTTGTTTATGTAGAACTGTTTTCCTTTTTATACCACACACTGTACAAATCTTAATCTCAAAATTCAGCCGACTAGTTCAGTGTCTCCAGTTGTTTTAAATATGGAATAAAGATGAGATTTTATGTTTTTATCCATCATTTTATTTTATGGGTATTTATTTAATGTATTTTAAAATTGTATTTATTTATCAACGTTGATTGATGAGGATGGGAGCACTATAACTTCCACTGGCAACCATATTTCCTCAAATAGGTGTAAAGTTAAGACAAAATATTTAAGGCTTTTTTTAAGGTAATTCTACCCACAAAGAAAAGCACCATTTTTTTTTTTAAGTTTCCTCCTTCATTATTTAAGAACATTTTTCAAGACATTCACAAGGCTTTATAATATATTTATATAATATATATATATATATATATATATATAATTATCCAGATTTTTGACGCTGATCATCAGTTTCAATGTCTATGATATTCAATGTTTGGCTCATTCCCTGCTAGCTGCTGAAATAAACTGCTTGTGCATAGTGAAATCCGCATCGGCGAGCGTCGCAGTGCTGATCATACCTCTATTTCTTTTGTTCTCAGGTACCTAAAGTAACACACACAGAGTTCTGCCAGGGGCGGACGATGCGATGGGCGCTGGCCTGGAGTTTCTATGATGATGTGATCGTTCCGGTAAGTCTGAGCAGATTTTATTTCCTGTGTGCACTTGAATAACTTGTGCCCTATTGCACAATTTAGACTCAACAGATTATTTTGTGGTCATTACGGCTGGATAATGAAATTCAGTACCGTGTGCTTCGATGATGCAGAGAAATAGGTTGTGGCCAAATAGTCAAAGAAATACGTCCTTTCCTAACCACTTTTCCTTGACCTCATGACGTTTCCATCGAGGTCAAGGAAAGATGTGAAGGAGAATTCATAAAGGACTATAAAAATATAAATGTGGTGCTAAGAGAATCTGACTTTTAATTGGCTGCAGATGTTGTTGTTTTTTTTAAGGGAACTTTATTTAACACAAAAAAAAAAGAGTGCACACTTTATGCTGTACAATTCAAGTAGGGATTCCTTTTCAAAACACAACCACACCTCCAAAGAAGGATGTGTTTCATTCATCCATAGCGTACAATTAAACAGTGACGGCGGATATTATTGAAAACCGAATGGTGGGACGCTTTAAATGTTGCTGCCGCAAGGAATTGTAGAGCAGGATTAACTTCTTTCCTTTTGTAAAGGATGGTCAGGTGTATAGTATGCTAAAGGAGACAAGAAAGGAAGCATAGAGGCTCCTTTCCTGAGCATTTAGAGAATTAGACCAGCTCTTATCATGGCTGCCACTTCCGGGTCATTTCACTCCGTAAGAAACTTTCCTAAGCTAAAAGACTATTCGACCGCTGACAAAGACTTGACATTTGCTACCATAAATCAACACACAAGTAAGTAATCTGTTGGTCATTTTGCTGCTTGCTGATATTTCTAAAACTCCAAAGCCTCCTCCTCAATTTTCCACCCCCTCCATCCTCTCGCCGCTCTCCACGCTGTTTCCTCCTTCCCTCCAGCTCTGTTCCATTAGAAGCACTTACTCCTTCTTCCTCTGGGGAGATCTTTATGTGATTTTTAACATGCTGTATCCAGGCAACAGTTGCCAGGGCAGAACTGTGTGCGTACCTTTGTTTAGTCTGGACAGTGAGAGAGTTGTAAATAAATACAAAGCAGTGACAAGGAAGTAGCCACACCAGTTACATTGCTAATAATAATGTTAGCGTGACGACAGATGAAAGATGAAGGAAGGTGGAGGCGGTCAGCCGAGGCTGTGTGACGGAGACTGCTTGTGTTTTGTTTGACTCCTCTCTGTTTTGGCCTTTTCAGCATAAAAGCAGTTGAGCAGAATGATTGGCCTACATTTTCTCCTGCGACCCTCCTCCACTTTGACGCACATCCACTGTCATTTACACTCGAGAGCGGCTCGCCATCATTACAACGCAGACCCCTCGAGCATGTGTGTGTGTGTGTGCGTGTGTGTGCTTGCTACGTGTGTCTGCATACTTACGTGACAGACGTTCTGCATGTGTAATTCCTTGCATGGTTGACTGCCTAATTCTGCCTGCTTCCGTGTGTTCCTATGGACGTCTGCTATATATATATGTATGTGCATGGCGGTGCTCATAAATGTTACATATAGACTATAACATATGTGACATGCATGCAACCGTGACCTACTTAACCCTCTTATTACTAGGTCAGCCTGCAAACTGCTGTCCTCTTCTCTTCCTCCCTGTCGTCTGGGTTGTTTTAACTTTACACAGGTTACCATGTGTCTTCTACAGGTGACACTTAAAGTGAAGCTCAGGCTACAACACGACAAATCAACATTTTTGGACTCACAAGGTTGACTTGTATCTCACATCCAGGAAGTTCAAAAACAGTCCTTGGTATAAATGAACTGAAGCTGCTTTAAAGGGGAACTCCACCAATTTTACATATGTTAATATTTATTTGAAGATGTGGAGTTCAAAAGAGGTGATCTTACAAGACCTCTGTAGCCCGCTCAAGGCTACATTAGCTGCTACTAGCATTACACAAACAAATGTGAGTCTGAACTGTCAGTGGTAGAGTTGCATTGTGGGTAATGTAGGCTTCATGTTTTAACAAGGAAGAAGAAAGTGTGAACTATAAAGGACGATATCTCTGGTTCTGCAGCATCGATTTTTTTATTTATTATTTCTTAATTTGTTCATCATGACATTATAGGAGTTCAATGCTAAATCAATGTGGTACTCTTTAAAATCAATATCTCGTTATAGCCTTCATGCTGGTATCTGTTTCTATGTGCACATCCTCCCCAGTATATTGTCCCAGAAGGGCTTTAGTTTGGTGCAAGTCCAGAGACAATGAGTACGGTATCCAGCATACAGTAGTTGTTGAGTACTTAGCTTTTGATCTGGGGTATTATGAAGAAATAAAACATTGAATTCTACTTTTAAAGGCAAAATAATTTAAGTTGATCTGATTACCCAGAAGCAAAATGCAGAGGATTGATTATATTAATTGGACTGAAGGAAAACAACATGCAGATAAAGAAATCCAGCAAAAACAGACAAAGGGAAGGAGACTGGATAGTGAGATTAGAGGACACGTAGACAGAATAGACGGAGGCAGCCAGGCTTTATCTGAGCCCTGAGGCGTCTTGTTGTTGCTCATACAGGCCTCTAGCAGGAGGGGGTTCAGGAAGGTCCTGAGTTCAGGAGTCCATGCAGGGGGTGTTGGTACTTGACAAAACAGAAGTGGGGATTGGGAGAAGGCTGGTGATCAGAGTAGGATTTACAATGTTTGCCTGAAGGTGAAATCTGCAG
>CALSCE010009465.1:13975395-14016507 GCA_943593645.1 Bovichtus variegatus | reverse complement strand
GGTGTGTGTGTGTGTGTGTGTGTGTGTGTGTGTGTGTGTGTGTGTGTGTGTGTGTGTGTGTGTGTGTGTGTGTGTGTGTGTGTGTGATAGTGATTGAATGACATTATATCCAGAGAGAACAGCTCTTATTGGACTTGTAGGCTCTTACTGTGCCTAGTTTTCAAAATTAGGCCAGGCTTTTATTGTGAGGTCATTTTCCCATATTGTGTGTGTGAGAGGGAGAGCATGCAGTGAGGTGAGAGTGTGTAAGTGGGATTAATAATGAAGTGAAGGAGTCAGAAGAGGATGGGATTCAGGGGAGATGGTTTCATGTAAAATTGTACACGTGGCTTTCATGCTCTTTGTGTGTGTGCGTGTGTTGTGTTATATATATATATATATATATATATACCCTAATGTATTAGTGCAAGCATCTGTGTCAAGGATGCTGTGAACAAACAGACATGTTTGGCTTGATGGATTCTTATTGATTTCCTTCCCTTGTACAATGAGCTGTAGACCGTGCAGGAAAAAGGAGAAAGAGACGTCTGTGAGAGACACTAAGAAATAAAAGAAGCTCTAACAAACAGCCAGACTAGTTCATTGTCAACAAATCAATTAATAAATATGTCCATCTCTTCCATACATTCATCGACAATGACCATCATATGATCAAGGTTGAAAAACCCTTAACTAGGAGTAAAATTGTAGCTTTTTTCAATAAAAATAAAGCAGATGCAGGAATGTGAATTTATTTATTATACTTTATTTCAGATTCTTCTGGTATTCTTAAGTGATTGGAGAATGTGATTTTTTTTTTTTTTTTACTGTAGTTTAAAAAAATATATAAATAAATAAAAAAAAACAGCCTGCAAAATCTTCTGATGCACTAAAATGAGCGAGTAATCCAAAGTTGCCTCTCAGATCAGTGCAGCAGTTTGAAGGTCACAGTCTGCTCCTTCCCTCGGCTGTTTGTAGGTCAGTCGGCCATGCTGTCTGCTCCGTCACAGTACAGTGCAGACCCCTGCTGCCTCTCCACTTTAAGTCAGCCTGCAGTGACTCGCCAGTGCAGCGTTGACTTATTTGCTGCAGTGGACTTGAAGGGGACGTTCCCCTCCAGAGCGTCTGTTGTATTCAGACAAGGATGGATAATGACCTCCACCGCCATCACAGCGTGACATTAGAGGGGATTAGAAATAATGAACTGTGTTTAATTCATGGCAGGCTCAGGAGGAGCTCAGGAGGAGCTCATGTGGTCTGAGCGCCCTCTTATGGTGTGTAACAAACATCCAGCTTCAGTTTAACCACAGACGCTCATCACAACTTTAAGTATCATCTCATAAGGACTAATGATCGCTGTCTTATGTTGAGCAACAGACAGTTAACAAGGCTCACCATCCATTTTGAGAAGTTAAGACTGAAAATAATTGATAAATAGATCTTTCCGTACACCGTACCGCAGAGCAAGAGGTGATAGCAACTGCAAGATGAATGCATAAAACAAGAAAAGCAAAGTGTTTTAGATAGTGGCCACAAAAGTATACAATAAATAAGAGCTGCAACAATTACTTGACTAATCGATTAGTTGATGGACTGTAAAATAAAAGCCAACCTTTTGATAATTTATTAATTGGAATATTTCATGCAAAACATGTCAGTAAATGCTGTTTTCAGCCTCTCAAAATGTGGAGATTTCCTGCTTTTCATCTGTTTTGTATCATATTAAACTGAATATCTTTCGGTATTGGAGAAAAAAAAGAAATTTTGAGACATTACCTTGGACTTTGAGAAACTGACGGACATTTATCACAATTTTTTTTACATTTTATAGACCAAGCGATTAATCGATAATGAAAATAATAGTCAGTTGCAGCCCTATAATCAATAATCATTGAGTAATACTAGTCCAGTGTTTTTTCATTTTCAAATATGTTACCTGTAAAAAAATATATTTTTTTAAATAAATAAAAAAGCCTTTGTCCTGACAAAGATTAATTTTGCCAAAAAGATGTGATGCAGCTTGTACTGTGGGTGAAGCGCTGCCCTCTGCTGGTTCTGGACGTAGTTATTTTTGGACTGCTATCACTTGGGTTGTGTTTAGCCTGTGAGGTCAAATGTCTGAAAATGTAAATGATAACAAAACAGACTGTGGTCTCTTAGTGTCTCAACCAATCAAGCCACTGTGCCCTAATATGTAGCTTAAAGAAGCAGAAGAGCAGAATAAATTATCAGTTAACTATGTGCAACTAAAATATAGGTGGGAAAATACAGTTTGGTAAGAACAACATGAAAAGAGCTGTAAATATTTCTCCAGTGATATCTAATCTTCAGAAATACTGTTTTCTTTTGCTGGAACAAAAACATCCTCTCTATTGTCATTTGTAATTTTTACAATCTGATTTATCTAGAATTTATATTTTTCTGCATATTTAAGAATGTGCTCATCATTGCAAAATAATGTTTTTGACCAGGTATCTTTGGCATTGTTGACTTCTCCCACACATCCCTCTGCTACTCTGTTTCTCTATTAGACTTTACCTTTTGAAACTTTTCATTTGTGTCCATTGTATTTTGTTTTACAGTCCATTAATACCCTGTAGCAGACTTTTTATTCATTTTCTCCTAACCTCCCTCCTTTTTTTTTTTTTTTATCTCAGTCTCCTCCCAGTAAGAAGCGTAAACTGGAGAAGGCGCGGAAGCCCCTGTCGTTCACGCTACCAGAGGCGGGCCTGAAGGAGCTGCAGGTCAAAGCTTCAGCTTTAGGCGGTGCTGCCCGCGGCCCTGTGGACAGCACCACTGCTCTGCTGGAGAAAACACTCAGTGACCTGCGGGTAAGCTTCAGGGCTGCACCACCACTAAAAAGCTCAACCATACTGAACTGAAACACAGTTAAGAGAGGACAACTGGTATGTTTTTTGTCTTAAGTGAGATTAGAGAATGAGACTCCTCGTTAAGCAAAAGGTTTATGTACAGCCCATTTCGTGGCTGCATCGCTCTCACTCAATACTGGACCAATTCAAAAATTGTTTGTCCTCATTACTCACTTAGGCACAAAACATGGGGAAATGGGGTAGAGGTTGAAAAATATCCAAGTTACCCTTTAATACAAGGTTAGGTTTCATCCTTTCTAAAGTTGTAGACCTGGGGGACATTACTGATGCTTAAATATTCTCTGTGACCCTTTCACTCACTTTGATTTAAACAGTGGTAGGTTTTCCTTGTTCACATTTAGCACTGAAATGCATCTTGGATAATCCAATTACAAGGAGACCGCTCTAATGTGGGTGTAATTGTGCCGCAGATTCAAAAAAGGATGCACAGGGGAATACAATATGAGTTAATGTAGTACAGTCTTGAACATGACCTCAGAAGTTACTGTAGAGTTGAGTCAACTCGTCCCACACAGTTTCAGAAGAAACACAAGCTTCACAAAACCACTTTTTATTTGCAGGTCTGTTGTATTACATTCTTTAACCACCAGAAATTGGCGCCTCTATGTAGGTTTTTTAAACACGGGGAAATCTGCTAAAATACGCAACAGACTGCTTTTGTATTTCAAGTCTTTCTGTTGTTTTTTTTCTTCTGGTGTGTCACTTTTGATGTTGCGAACGCATCAGTAGCAGGGTTAGTAAGCCGCATTAAGTTACGGTGGTTACTTCTTTTTTATATCTGTTCTGTATTCAGTCTCTCTTTCGACCCCTCAAACCAGAGTTGGTGGAAAGACTTACAAAGACGGTTTTGATTTATTTAGTTTCCTTTGATTGAAGTGTGTTTTATGATGATCAGCGAGGTAAAATTACTGTTTTCTTAATGGAGTCTGGTGGCTTTGAGGAGAGCATATTAATTGTATGTTTTGTACGTCAAAAATAATGGTCCAAATCCTTGTTTTTTTAAATGTATTGTATATTCGCTTTAACGCGCGTCATAGCCGTGTGCCCAAAAAGGGGCAGAAAATAGCGTCATGTTTCCATCACTGCTGTTTGGAGCTGAAGTCCATAAATATCCGTGACTACTGCAGAGTTGTTTGTCGCAGGAAGAATGGCCAATTGTAATCTTTCCCTCCTGAAGACAAAAGCCAGATGTTTTTGTGGATTTGTTGTCCAGTGGTAAAGGAGCTTTAGAGTACAGGTTATGCCTCTTTCCCATCCTGTGTATGTAGCAGTCATTTTGTGCAGTGGTCAGCTAATGGTCACACATTTACTGTACTACAGTTAAAGCAATTGATCAGTTTAATGCTCCATACATCTCCAGTAAACGTCCACATTAGTCAGACTGTCTTCTTTGTGGCTCTGCAGGTGCTACACAAACGTGTCCCGTGCAAGAAGCAGGAGCAGAGCCTCTTTCTCACAGCTGTGGAGAACACCTGGATCCACGCACGAGAGAAGCGACGTGAAGGGTCGCGTCAGCTGCGACAGCTTCCCCGGGCGCCTCACTGTGCTGGAACTAGCTCTCAAACCCCTCTGGCTGCAGCTGCTCCTGCTCCTGCCGCAACCCCTGCTCCTGCCACAACCCCTGCCTCCACACAAAACCGCAACAACCAGGGTGATGGTGCTCAAAACAAAACTGCGTCCGCACAGGAGCTAGGGCAGGTTGGAAATGGCACCTCTTTAAAGGAGACAAGTCAAGATGTGACACACAATCCAACTGCAGAACAGAAAGATGTCTTAGGAAATGTATCAAGTGGAGACATGGAGTCCTCTACCTGCACAGGCGCAGAGCAGGAAACAGGCCCACAGGAAGCTCCAGCTGCAGAGGGTGAACCGCCCTCTAAGCGACCCCTGAGCCCCGCTGCAGTCGAACACTTCCTGTTTAAATGTCTGTTGAACGTGATGCTGGAGGAGAGGGACGTAGTGATCGAGATGCACTGGGTCGAGGGTCAGAGTAAAGACCTGATGAACCAACTGTGCACGTACCTGAGGAACACCCTTTTAAGGTCCATTGCGAAGCCGTAAATAAGCAGATATTTTGTTTTTATTGGATTATTGAATTCAGTGTGACTTCTGCAGGTTTATTCCAGTAGATAATCAGAAGTCCACATCTAAATTTTTTGTACTTGGTCAGTTAACCTTGTAAGACATACTGCATATTGGTGTTTGTGCTAAAATTTGTCAAAACATTGCCAATAAATGTACTTCTTTTTTAACAATGTTTATTAATGTTTTCCTTTATAAGTACAAATGACGAGGACAAACAACCCCAGACCGTCCCTAATAAAACAATAACAAAACATTACTCTAACAATAATTTATTTTATATATATATATATAATTATGATTATTATTATTTTAAGATGAAGTACATTCAAATGGCCACAAGAGGACAGTGCATGTTTCTTCTATAAGGGACTATATTCCTGTCATGATCTTTTTGTATTAAGAAGAAATCCTTTAATTCCTTTATTACATGATCTTTGTGGATGGCTTTGGAAGTTGATCCCAAGGATTTTGACAGTAGGCACATGTCTTAAATTGACACGCAGCCTGTTTAATTCATGATGTTCCTGCAGCCCCTCAGTCCTTCCTGTGTGGAGAACCTTTAGTATTGCGGTCCACTATTATTACTCTGTTGTAGGCAACATACTTCCTCACCAGAGTTGAGTGAATAACAGGAAAAGACTCTTAAATATCCAGGGCCATGTGTATGCATGTGCAAATTCACTGTGTGCTGCAAGCAACAACCCTATGTGTGTGTGGAAGTCAATAGTCTGGCTATTCCTGGACCCTTTCGGGCTGATGTAATAAGATTAATTACATGAATAAATTGACTACAGCTGAAAAGATAATTGATTTATCTTTTAAGACATTAATCAAAGAAAAAAGCCAAATTTGCTCACTCCAGCTCCTCAAATGTGAAAGTTCACAGCATCGTGTTTTTTGGTTTTGGAAAACTGCGTGGGTAATTGTCACAATGTTCCAACATTTTATAGAATAAATGATTAATCCGCTAAAAGATGTATACCAATGCAATGTGATTTGCTGGCAGGTTCCATATGGTAGCATATGTCTACTTATCTATATTTGTATTGTTTTGTGCACAAAGACTATATATATATCAGTTTATGAAAAAAAATTAGTTAAGGAAAATAAAAAAATCACATATTTCTAAAGCCTTGAAATGGGCACGGATATACTTTGGGCAGGTCTAACAGGAGCAACTTTAAAATGTGTACATCACCTGCACTTTTACCAGGACAAATTGTTAAAAAATAATTAATAAAAATGTCTTTAAATGTGTGCCAGAGAACATTTCCAACAAAGGAAATTCTAAATGTTAGTTTCGGGACGTGTGTGTCAACGTGTTATATTTACCACACACACTAAGCCTATCCGGGGGGAAATAACCGTCGGGAGTAGCGTTTCCAGAGTGAAGCCACAAGTAGAGATTAAATCAAAATACCAGGATTATAAACAAGTATTACACTAGTATAAAATACAAACAAGTTATATAAATTATCTTTAAAAAAAAATCCCCTTAGTCATTATAAGCGTTAGACACGTTTCTGTTGTCGGGAACGGAAGCAGCTGCCTTGTTGGGCTGGAGTGGTTGCTAAGCGACACATGACAGTCAGTGTTAGCATGTTGTTGTTTTTTTTAGCAACATTTTGTAACATTTTCCTTTAGAAAATAATTCAAATGAAAAGCGGCCAGGCGAGTGTAGCGCCAGGTTTACAACTGTGTGTGAGTGGAGCTTTATAACACAGTTGTTAACCCAATCCAAGTCATTCTCCGTGTTTTGTCGTTTTCTCTGCTATGTGCCTGGGAGGGAGTGTGTCTGTCTGTGGGCGGTTACAAACGGTACGTGATTCACAAACCTTATTTGTTCCTACTACTTTGAGCGCCATCTTGTTTGTAACTCTTCTACGTAAGTGGTAGAGTTTCTACCGAGGGGGTATCCGATTACCCTTTTTCCAGCCTTAGACTGGGAACCTCTCCCTGTAGTACTCGGGCGCATATCGCATTTGCTTTATCGCCTTTCTCTTAAAAGGTTAAGCCACAGTCTTTCTAACTGGACAGAAATGAGCATCGAAACGCTTCTGGAAGCAGCCAAGTTTTTGGAATTGCAAGCCCAGCAACAACAGAAAGCACGTGGTAAGTTGGTATTTTATTAGAAATATAGTACATGTTTTTACAACATCGGTAGCAATGGAATAATAAATGTAAAATACTCAACAATTCAGTGAAATGTGTCTCTGAAGGATTTATTTTCTGAGTTAAAAAGACAAACCCTGTTTATCGATCAGCGCCATCCATGAACTAATTACGGAATGCACATCGACGGTTTGTTGCTTTTAAATACTAAACTACTGGGTGGAAATATGTTACGGTCCGTGAGTGAAATTTTAGTTTTACTTTCGTATTCGTTTTTAGTGTGCAGACGATTTGCATAATTGTGTTACCTCTTGCTTTGGTTTCATCTAACAGTGCCGTCTTAACCTAAATCATAGCTGTCCAAAATAGCTAATAAACATACATGGGCTGCTGCAGTATCTGGGGTTACTGCATTGAAACCTTCTGCATAGACATGGTTGTTGCAACAGCAGCATCACTGTAAAGTAATCCGATGCTCTCCCCTTCTGCTTTTGATTGCCAGTATATTTGTGACCGATTGCACGCACTGCCTCGAGACATTTAAAATCAAATGACCAAAACATGCGGGGATAAAGGGCGGTGGCGCAGGGAATGCCAAGCTCGTTTTACATAATGATGACCTGACTTCGTCCGCCGGGGATCAAGAGAGTCTGGCTTCCAGGCTTCCCCTCCATGCATCTGCGCTCCTCAATCATGTCTGCGCTTTACAAACGCTAAGTGGTGTAGTCCCGTAACACCGTGCGCATGCATGTTTCAGTCTCATTGTTTGTCTCCTATTACAAAAAAATAAAATAAAAAAAAAACACAAACTCCATGGCCTTTCAGTCGCTCGTGGCTTTGGGTGTCTGTCGGTGACGTATATCAAACAACCACGCCTCCGTATGTTATCAGCAGGGGGTTGCCCCGCCCCTTTCACCACGTGCGTGCTGGGCTACCCCTCCCAAAGATTGTTTATGAAGAAGATGAGTCACTACTATATGCAGTCTGGAGAAAACCTGACCACCTCCTCGAAGGAATTAGTGTACTGTATAAACAGCACATGGAGAGCAGAGTTTCCACAACCATTAAGTCCCTTCCACACATGGACTGTAATCTTCAAACCCTGTCAATTCACGTCCTAACTCGCTCTGTCAGTCGCCCTACTTTAGCGTTAGTAACCTTTCTTGTTCCCGCCTCGATTTGAAGCTTGTGAACCAATCATTAGAAAGTGAAGCTGTACATACCGCACCTAAACCTTGCAGGTCTTTTTGTAGCTACAGATTTGACTCGGACAACAGATTTGACATTTTTTTTTAAAGCTAAATGGGCTGAACTACTTTTGTATCAGGCTCGAAAGTGGTTCAACACAGAATTTAAGGAAGTGCTGTCCCTACACGCCAATGACGAGATATCACGGCATCTTGGGCATGTTGCAGTAAACAAGCCTTGTACTTATACTTTAAACAGATGACATAAAACATTTCCGATAGGGGAAATTATGCGTAGAAGCAAAAATGCTCTTACTTTAGCGAGCATTTTCACAGATTTTCACGAGGCCTGCGGTTCTCCACCTTTTTAGCATTATGAAGACATTTGTGATATTCAGAAAGGCTCAGAGTGAGAGCTCCAGCTTCATCCCTCTCCCAGCTCCTCCCGCCATGCTGCATTGGGAGAGCAGAGTCCTCCCTCCTCCTCCTCCCTCTCTGCTACTGTAGAGCAGGTCACTGTGTGGAGAAAAGTAGGCCAGTGTTTCTCAATGTGCTGCAGTTATATAATGCCTATAGAAAATCCTCTTGTTCTTCTAAGTGCTTCATACATTTCCCCTCAGATAAGGCTACTTCTCAGTCTAGTGTGTGTTTGCACCACACTACTAAATTATCAGTCTCTCATAACAGGACATTCAACACTTTATGAAATGCTGGCTATAAGTCACAGAACATCTTGTTCTTTTCTGCTTTGTTTAACTTTAAGACAATATTTTTCAGTATAACGTAACATACGAATGTAGCCAATGGTGACATACTGGACTGTTAAATATGATACAATTGAATTGTTCTCCATCGAGATTTGGACATGAAAAGGTCTCCTTCCTCTTTTGCTTTTATTGCATCACTGTCTTAAGAAATATTTTTTGTATGAACAAAAAGGAATATTTAAATATGCATGTATGTATCTGCTTTTCATACAATCTAATTTGCAGCTATTTGGTAATAGTTAAGCCAAGCCTCAGTGAAAGGTTTGTTTGTGAAAGAATGGCTATAATGTTTCTGAACTTTAAACTCTTGACTACTAAACAAATACAAATTTAAAGATTGTAATCTGTGGGGGGACTCACTATATACGTAGGGAGAAATATTAAGTAGTATCCATCACATAGAAAAAGTTAACTTTCTACAAAAGGTTCACTCTAAACCAAATGACTAACACTAAGTTTTAAAAACAATTAGTGTACATTTCAAGGCAGAAATGTACCCCAATATTCAACCTGATAAAAAAAAAGAAAAAAAAAATCAAACTAATTGAGTACAGAAGCAGACACCTGTCATTGTAATGTACACTCAATTGCCAGTTTATTAGGTACACATTGCTAAAAGTAACACGTTCTATTACAAAAGCCCTGTATTGAATCCGACCTCTATGAACGTTATAAAGTTCACTTGTTTAGTTGAAACCGTTTTAGAGATGTCTTGATTCAATGTTCTGATCATTTCGGAGAAATTGGTTCACAGTGCTGTTGAACTGTATTGCGTTATACTGACAGGTGTTTCTGTTATTTTGTCCACCCCATTCATATCAACGAGGGTCGGCTGCACCTGAGAAACTGGCAACTGAGTGTATATACAACGACAGCTAGGATATAACACGATACAGCGGCCAGAGGATGGCTCGTGTTTCTGTTGGCCACAATCCTTAACATTAATATTACTGTGTTTTCAGAGGCTTGTAATAAACTTACCGAGATGTAATTAAGTCTCGGTCACTGAATCTTTGTTTTTTTTTAATTGCGATTTATTTTGACTGATATTGCAATTACCATATGCTTTGCTATATTAGAGGGAATGATTATTTTAAAATCATTCTCATTTTCACTGAAAAACATATTGAAAATGATAATGGTGTGATTTCGTCCGTTCCAAACAAAGATGTTGTCTGTAGAATATGACGTGTAGGCTGGGACATCTCTGCAGCACCACAATATTTAATTCAAAACAGTATTTTAACACGCATTTAGCCTTTTAACAAATATTGCGCCTCCTGCTATTGGAAAATTGCGCCTGGCCATATTGCGATTTGTATAAATGTTTGATTAATTGTTCAGCCCTAGCAGTGCTGCAGTGACCCTGCAAAATGACAACTACTCGTATCGCACATCTCAACAGTGAACATCACAGCTGCCATAGCAACTAGACATACAGCCTCTTTCTCCAGCATGCATACATAATGTAGAGGGTGTCTTGAATATGATTGGATAGTACTACAAGGTAAAGCTCTTTCATTCCTACTCCTCTTCTTTGGACAATACTGCAATATTGCACATATTGTCAAGTCCCATTGTTTGTCACATTTATCGTTATACTCTCAGCTGTTGGGATTTTCCACTTCATTTTTAAATATTTTACATTGCAACAAGTTTCTTCTTCAAAACATTTGATGTGATTTCTTCAGAAAATGACTGAAGTCAGCAAAGATGATTTTTTACATCAACTTGGGGTTACTAACTTGTGCCGTTTTCAGAAGTGATCCCCAGTAACAGTCAACCACCCAATTGTGTTTATATTCCACTCTTCACAACACGCAGCATGTTAAGTCCTTGACATAGGTGACGTGGAAATGGTTCCCTCAGTGTGGGCTTTGTTAGTCGAGATGTAGAGCCGTCTTGGACCCACCTCCACAACACAACTTGGTCAGTGGACTGTGACTGGGATTACATTACAGCAAGCTGAACCTCCATTAGAGCAACATCGCTCTTTTACAGAGAGTGTGCTTGAAGCTTGGCAGGATTTTGTAAATGTAAAAATACACATACATTCAAAGCAAGGGTAGGCAATTCATTTTAGAAGCGTTGTTTGCTATATTTGTTGAAATTCTCTTTACATCTCTTCCTGCTTTGACAAAAAAAAAAGAAATAAATCTGATATCTGTTGTTTTGTAATAAGTTATATAGTATTATAGCAATTCTTGGACGATACAATATGTGCTGATATCACAAAGTCTGTTAAAGATGATGATTTGTGTCGAGGTTTCAACTTTGCGTCTGATCGTGGATCATTGATCACTGAATCAATATATGGATCCAGATTGATGGATCGTCACACACCTTTAGCCCATCCAATCATTTCATTCAGCCCACATGAAATGATTAGATGTCCTACCTGCACGCGCTCTGCCTGAGCACTCACTGGGGCTGTTGGATGCGGTTAGCGATGATGACACTCTGTCGTGGACTCGTCCTCCAGTAGTAGTCAGGCAGTGTGCTTCCATGTGTTTTGGGGGAGTGTCTTTGAAGGGAGGTGCTGGGATTTTTTTTTCAGTTGGATGCTTTTAAAATCTAGCTTCCTCTTGCTGGTTTCTCTAAAGTTGCCTGTCCCAGCTTTAAGCCTGTTACAAGGAAGCACAGAAAAAGAGAAGAGCTTTCATTTGACCACTCACTGCTGTTGCTGTACAATATTAGTCCTTATCTTTTATGTTGTCATTTATTTGGCATTACTGCTGCAGTGATAAACAGAAACTTGGCATCGTGGGTTTTGGGTGTTGACGTTCAAACTGTTCTGTGTGGTGATATCTGTAGCTTTAAATCTTGAACACTTTCTTAGGACAATCAGGATGGCAGGCCTTGGTCTTTGGGTTTGTTATGTTGTCTCACCAAGGACTACTCGATGGTTTGTCAAATATTATTGTTATTGTTGGTTTATATTCAGTATACGTCAGTCGGGACTGAAAATAGACCTGATGTGTTTCCTCTCACGTACTTTCCCGAATATCTTAATCAAGGTCACTGTTTTATTATTGATTGTTTTCCTGTAATCTAATAAAACGTATTGGTATTTTGTGGTGTAGTACTGTGATTTATAGTACCTGAAGTGTGTATAGTGTGATATTTGGTCTTTAACCTGCCGTTTTTCTTCCACAGAGGATGACCTGAAGGAAAAGCATCGTCTGGAGCAGTTGGCCGAGCAGAGGCACGCTGATGTGACCTATAACTCAACAATCCACATCAACAATGTTTCTAAAGCAGAGGAGCTGCGCACTGAGGGCCGCCCGGCGCCCATCCCACCCTCTCTGCCTCCCCCCTCCATGCCCATCACTGTCATCCCCCTTCCCGTGGTCACCACCAACCCGACAGGCTCACCCACTCTGCCTGTCGCCACGCTCTCCCTTCCAGCTGCTCCGCCACCTGCCGCCACTCTGCCCCGCTCTCCACAACCCAAAGCTGACCAGCCGACCTCCGTGCTGACCGCCAGCCACAAGCAGCTCATACAGAACCACCATCATCACCCGCAGCTTATCGCCCAAACTAACAATACTAAACTACAGCAGCAGCTGGTTCAACGCTACCCTGGATCCATCGTCTCGCCCCCCCAGCAACATGCCTTACTCCCTCAGTCGGGCCCTGTGCTCCAGCAGGCTCCTCTGCAGAACGGCCCCATCAGCCGGGGGAGTCCTCCCGATGACGGCCGCCAGCTAGACAAGAAGAGGCCTGGAGGGTACGTCTATTGACTTGACATTATTATTTAAATAGGAGTATTGTTTTTAATTGATCTGTTATTTTTTTTGTCAATCAACATATAAACAATATAAAGGGAACATTTGACCTGTAGCCTCCTAAAATCACTCAAAGTCTTGTAATGATTTGAAATGGAGAAAAGAGCAGAATTTAGCATTTGTGAAGCTGTTACATTATTGATATTTCACCTCTAAAAGACATAATATTATTGTCACTAAACTATCTGCTAGCAACACAACAAGAAAACTCTTTGGTTGATTTTGATTATTCTTGTCACATTGCCCTTTAAACACCAAATTCTTACTGTGCTCTCATCTGTGCTCTTACAGGGCAGGCACAAGAGAAGTGCATAACAAGCTTGAGAAAAACAGGTGGGTTCAACCTGTCTACCATAGGGCCTCCTTAAAGAGAGTGCAATCTGAGGTTATTTGTATTGTTACATTTGAATAATAGTGTACTAGCTACATAGTGTGTTTTCTCTGAAACTGACTGGTGACATTTTCATTTTCTAGCCGTTTTTATTTTTAATGCTAAGCTTGATCCTTTTTTTTTTTTTTTAGTCAAGAACACTAATTAAAAATGTTGTTGTGGTAATCACCTGTTACTAAAATGAAGCCAAGTGTGGCTCTACCATTCCTGCTGTCTCAAATCCCCTCTCTGTGTTTTTGTGTCTGTCAGACGAGCACACTTGAAGGAGTGCTTTGAGACGCTGAAAAAGAACATCCCCAACATAGACGAGAAGAAGACCTCCAATCTGAGTGTGCTGAGAAGTGCGCTGAGATACATTCAGGTAAGACGAGTCTAGTTTGCTTCTACAAAGTGTTTGTTGTAAGTTCAGCAAAGGCCTATAGCAAAACAACTATAATATGACCCAAATAATATATATATATATATATATATATATATATAAAACCATGGATACACCTTTATTGTATCCATGGACTCAACTGACTGAGCAATTATTATCAGCCTTCCAGTTTCAGCCTGTGTTCTGCAATCATGTTTGTGAATCTTGCTAAAACTTGTTTGTGCAGGTCAATAGCATTTTTGACAACTACTGAACAATAGAGCCGCCGTTATTTTAAAGCCACGCTGTAGTATGAGCTAGAGTCTCTGCTACAGTAGGATTGAAATGTGTATGAAAATGGCATACTCCTTTTGTAGTATAAGCACGATCACAACTGTATTTATTTGGGTTAGGGTAATCTGCTCTGAATCTGAAGAGATAGTGATGTATGGCTATTTTATTCCACCAAGCCATGATCATTTACGCTATGTTCAACCTTTCAATCTTACTTGGATCTATGTCGGGTCAGAATGCTTGAAAAAATGGAAACGCGTCCATATTTATATATAATACACAATAATTCTATTCTCTTTTTCTTCACTGGTGCGTATAGTTACTCTCAACTATTTACATTATGTTGTCCCGCATTCCTTGTTCCTTGTTGTGGTTTTTCACGGCTGAAATGTATTTGAAAGGATACAAAGTACAAGACAAGTGGATGTTGGGTTGACTTATCTTGAGTGTAGTGTTTGTCCGTCCCAAAATAAACCTTTACTATCAACACTCTCACCAAAGAAGTTTGAAAACCTCCTTCCTGCCAGAACATTGTTTCCTTACATTTCACTCAAAGTAATTTCAGTCTTCTTCGTGTTTTTCTTGCAGTTTCGTGCCTTTTGTATTTCTATGTTTAGATCCTTTTTTTTTTTTTTACTGAGGAATCTGTAACTCTTCTGCTTTTGTACAATTTCTAAGTGACTCTGTGTCTAGTTTTAAGAGCATGTGCCATGTCCACGAATGACTCACCGCGTGTTTGCGTCAGACTCTCACTGTGAGAGTATCCTGGTTGCAAAGGTCCAACACTGGCCTGGTTTAACTCGTTCAGACTGACCGTGCTGTCCTAATGTTTACTGTGGGTCTTTTTTCGTCTTCTCCTATAGATAGATACTGTAGGGCAGACACAGGTACACCCATGGGCCTAAATTGGCATCAGGTGTAATTTAAGCATGTCGTGTCTGTTTGTCTGTATTTGTGCTGTAATTGTTTATAAATACATAATCCAGGTACACAGTGCTTATTGGAATAGCATGTACGCTAGTAGAACAGTGTTTATTGTATTAACATTTGTCTAGTGATGACTGGGGTTTGATGTTAAACGTACAGAATAATTAGGTACTTATTTGGTCATAATGAGTGGTAATATTTGGTGCCTTTTTTTGGTATTGAGTTTTTAAGGCCTTTTTATAAAAGGACCAACCCTGTAGTGTTCATATTTCTTATTGTTGTATAACAGTGGGGCAGGTTTACTAATGTAAATTCTGCAGAGAACAGTGTGCTGCTGATTTGATGCTCTGAGAAGCAGCAGTCTGGTTCTTCCTCTCTGCGCGTGGATACTGAGGGAAAGTAGGACAGCGTGGGTGCAGAGCTCGTCACCCAATCTCCCTCCCTCTGCCCCCTCTCTGTGTGATTAAGCAACACCCTGTTAAGAGTGTTGTGTTTGAGTGGCAGACTGACCTGCCTCTCTTTTCCTCCTATCAGCAGCTGAGCTGGACAACTGATATGTTTGAAGAAAAAAAAATATATATAATTTTTTATATATATATTTATATAATTTTATATATATATATATATTTTTTATTATTATTATTTTTTTGATATATATATATATATATATATATATATATATACACACACACACATAACCCAGTGCTATAACAGTTCATCTCTTGTAGGTCAGAACAGTTCAGCTGCTTTTGTAAGGTTACTTGTGCTTGTCCTTAGGTGGCTTTTTTCTTTGGCCTAGCTGGTTTTGTTTTGGAGAGGTGGAGTTAAAGAAAGGCACTTAAGGTGATAGGAAGCCATAACAAATCACGTGTACACACTGTCATCTTGACATGGGTGGTACAGACGCGTGTCGTGCATGCATACAGCCCCCTCCCCGCCCCTGTCCTTGCCCTCCACTGGGCTGGCAGCAGAGAAGCAGCCTGCACACAAAAACACTGAGCTTAGGAGAGGCTTTCTGCTCAGCACCACTTTCATTTGATTTATCTTCCCTTTTATCTCAAGTGTCAGCTTGAGATAAAAGGGAAGTGCAGTTATAGTAGTTTTATGATCAGTTCTGCACAGAAAGCCACCGTCGTGGCCGAGTTCAAGTTTCACTTCCACATTTCATTTTAGGTCCACATGACTCGGTAACTAACTCCAGAAACCTTACATGCAAATACATTTTGCTTGTGTTTTCATTTTACCAGAGCTGTACATGGACGTTTGGGTTTTTACCTGAAATGTATTACATCTTGTTCCTAAAGGCTTTCCCTTGAGCCTGAAGTGGTGCTGCGAAAGCCGAGGCTGTAAAAAGAGGCCTGATGCATTAGAGCTCCTCCTCTCTACTCCCCCGCCCTTCCTCCCTCCATCCTGCATATGTGAGCTTTTAAGGCCACATGAGCAGCAAGCACATGGCTAGCGTGAGCCGAGTGACGTCACCCCCCCTGCTGGCCCCCGCCCCAGGACTGCAACAGGCAGGACTCGCTGTACCACAAGGCTTAGGTGGCAGCAGCAGGGAGGGAACATGGAGCGGTAAACACAAGGCTCGTTTTACTCGCTCGCGCTTCATTTCCCCTTCAAAGCTGACTGAACTTGTTCCTCCACTTGTCCCCTAATGCCAGTTTGAATCGTGTTGTGCCATCTGGTGGGGAAAATCTGAGTATAGAGGAGGAGGAAGGTGCATATGTGTTTTTTTTCATATTTGAAGCATTTAATTGGGCACATTTCCTTAGAAGCCTTGCCCTAAAACAAAGCACTGATTGCTTTGACATTTATTATGCATTTAGCCTCGAACATTACAAATAATCAGTCTTCCATGGCAGTCGAGGTCACCATTTTAATATTTCAAGGATTTTTAAGGTCTCAGCTTTGTCTTTGTGAAAGTCTCTGTGACGAGACTGCAGTCAAATATAACCACTGTTACATTTGCTGTGGCACATAAGCATGTATAGTATCTATCTCGTGGAAAACTATGATTTTATGCTATGTGACAATACAGCTTTGTAAGTGGAGTGCAGAACTGTTGTCTCAGTACTCTTTGACTGCACTCGAGCGTGGTCTGGACTTTCCACCGGCCCTAAGCCACGATGAGGTAATAAGGTCCGTTTTGACCTGCACAAGCTTGCACACAAGGAGTAGTGTGCAAAAGTAGGATTTATTTTTTCCACAGACAAGCCTTTTATTGTTGAAGTCAGGCACCACGTGAAGTTCTCTGTTGCAGCTTGAAGGCACAGTGAGACAAAGGTTTATGGTTACCACACTGTCACAAGACCTCGGTGCAGAAGCCTGACCAGTCATCCAGGCTGAGCAGCATGTCTGCAACGTGGCTTCCTGTGCTCCTGGCCCTTTAAGAAAACCCAGCCTTGTGCTGTCTGCTGCAAAAGTGAGTCAGTGAGTACAGCTTGTATTGCTCTCTATCAATCCCCCGCTATCTGCCGCCCTCCCTCTCCCGTTCTATGTGGGGCCATGTGCTCAGCACTCGCATTGCTTGTGACAGCGCTCAGGCAGTGTTTACCTTCCACACACACACACACACACGCACACACCAGACACACGCATATAACGCAGCCTTTCCTTGTCCTGATCTACATTTTCACATGCAAACAAGGCAAAGGTGGGGCCTTGTCTCTCTTGATCGAGGAGGTTTGTAGGCTCAGGGGTGCGGCCATGTGCAGCAAAGAGACAAAAGGCACTCTGCACCTTGTGTCTTACCAACCGGGTGACATTAATAACAGGGGGATGAAGTCATGAGGGATGAATCTGCGGCAGACTCGGTTTCTAAAGAGACAAACACATTGTTTGCTCTGTCCCCCGTCAGCACCGCAACAGGGCGAGTTCAGTGGGTCTCGGTGTTTGTGGAGCGTTTCTCTACATGAGTCATAGTTTGAGGCATGCACAGTTGTGGCGCCGCTCTCATAAAGCTGCCTGCTGATACATGAGTGTAAAAAAGGGTGCCTCCCTTTCTTTTACTCGCGGCCCACATGTCACATATTTTATATGCTCTTTATACCATTACGTGTGTGTGTGTGTGTGTGTGTGTGTGTGTGTGTGAGAAAATATGTTCCCCATACATGTGAGCAATCACTTTCATTATTAAACCCAGGTGTAAAAAGAATACATTTTCAGGGGAAAACTGAATAGCACCTTTGGCACATGAAGGTGAGCATGGTCCTTCAGGTTACCGAGGAAACCTTATGAGGTTTTCACCTGTTTCCATGACAACCAAAGATGGGGGCATTTCAGTGCATCATGTGCTCAGGCCGAGGATACCGTTAACGTGCTCAGACTGAAGTACCGACACCATCAGCAGAGTGGCTGTTGCTTCGATGTGTCCAGATGTGGAACTCGTTACTTATTCGCGGGTGGAGTATATGACTGTCCTGCTTTCCATGCTTAGAACTTTATTTGTGTGACCAGTGTGTGTGTGTGCATGACTGAGAAATGACGCAATACTTGAATTCCTGTGGTTCTCCAGAAACACTCGAGCACTTTCCCAAGTAATAAGATGCACAGCAGAGAGCGGTGTTTCCTCCTGGTTTGTCTTTAACAACCCTGAGTGAAGACCATTCGGATTCTAATTTGGTGTTGGTTCATATTGGAAACCATTATGTAAAGCAGAGCTCGACTGATAAACCTGCCAGGCTGATATTAGTTTCCTGCAGATATATCGGTGTATGTATGCAGTACAGAAACACCAAATAAGGTTTGAGGTAATTCAGAAAGTATCACGGTTACACATCCCCGTTGTCCCACTCCGTATGTGTCAGTAGTGGTCTATCATTTGAAGTGGATTCTTCACCTTTACAACCAGATTAAATGGATATAATTGGGATTAATTATGTTCTTGTCATGGCTATCTTGTGCCAAAGAAATATGTGAACAGACGGGACTTCCTCTGAGTTTGTATTTATGTGTTAGTGACTGAATACAGTCTATGCACAGACTGCTTGGCCCGTGCATTTCTAATCCTGGATAAATACTAGAGACAGGTGCTGAATTACACAAGGCCTGCCTTTTGTCCCCCTTTGCTATTTATATGTCCATGCATATTGTACTGGAGACGCATGGACCACGCTGACAGAAATCTCTCTACATGCGGCTACAATTAGTCACAACACACACAAAGATGCCCTTTTCTCAATCCAGCACTCTCACACAAGATGACCTGCACATGTACTGTAGCCTCACAGATACACGGTAGCATGAGCACGAACAGGAAGTCCACCCTTTGGGGAAATGGCTTTATGATCCTGAGTCATCAGGTTGCTGGTAACGAATTTCACACAGTATCATTTCCCCGAGCCTCTCCCAGCGAGGCCAGAGGTTGTGTCGGATACTTTGACTGAGATGAACTTGACATGTGATAAATTATATGAAGTGTTTAATTTCAAAACACTAATCCCCTAACAGTGTAACTATATCCTGTCGGTATGACCTTAGCCTGCAGTTATTTATTTTGGAATCATTTGCAAATGAGTTTATATGTTGCTTAACATTTCGTTGTACATTTGCATTATTCTTACACAGTGTCCAGTTTGTAATTTCTATACATTTCCTCCTCCAACTCTTTTTCCGGTTGCCATGTAAAGGGAACTCCAGCGCCGTTTGTTTTGACTTGTTTTGCCTTGTTTTTCCTCGTGTCAGCTGATGGGTTAAGGGAAATTGGGTCACAGAGAGCCACTGCCTGGAAGCACCTCCTACTTTCCATCCTCGTCTCCTCACTCCTTCCCTCCTGCTCCTGTGCTTCTTTAGCTCTGTTACTTTGCTCCCTGCGCACAGGCTCTGCTCGCTGGTTTAGCAAAAAAAAAAAAAAAAAAACTATTCCTTATTAATCAGCTGTAAAAACAGCATGGGCATTAATGCTGGTTTTCTATTTGAGGTTTATTGATGCAATGTGCTTTGTTTTAGGAGGTAGGCACCATTTTCATCAGGGTTTGGACATTTTAGGAGTCCAATGTTGGTGGTTGTTGTTGTTGTGTTGAATCCTGTGATTCTCCCTCCTTCCTCCCTCCTTTAGTGACCGAAGTGGCTTAATGTTGAATTATCGCGGGTTTGTTTTGCATTACTAATCTGATTCTGCAATATGACTAAAACCGTCAAATAAATGTAGTGGAGTGAAAAGTACAATAATTCCGTGCGTAATGTAGCGGAGCAGAAGTATAAAGAAGCATAAAATGGAAAAGTTCACCGTCTAATGCCAAACCATCAACGAAGGCCTCAAACATTAGCACAGAGTTAAATCAACATCCCTCTGACACAGTGTCAACAAAAGCAAAGCTTCACAAAGACGGGATTTATTTCGGTGCAGTTGTTTTTGGATTATTGCCGTACCTTTGTACTTGTACCCAATAAACTGGTAACAAGTGGTACTTCTGCTTTCTCCTTCCAGACGCTGAAGCGGAAAGAGAAGGAGTACGAGCACGACATGGAGCGACTGGCCAGAGAGAAGATAGCCACGCAGCAGCGCTTAGCAGAGCTGAAGAACGAGCTGAGCCAGTGGATGGATGTGATTGAGATCGACCGCGTCCTCCGACAGACTGTACAGCCAGAGGAGGACCAGGCCTCCACCTCCACCGCCTCAGGTAGTCTGACGGTCAGGGTTGGATTACCTGCGGCCTACAGGGATGCCCCCTGTATTAGAGTTGCACCGGTTGCAATTTTCCGATTTTTCCCGAGTCTGACCTGCTGATGTAATTGAGAGCATACACAACATTTTTTGTAACTTTTCTTTCATGGAAATGTTTTATTTAATTGTATGTTCATAATAAAACAGTATTAAATAACTTAGATTTTCCCCAAAAAGGCACATACTTACTTACTTAGGACCTTATTGTTAAAACCTCGTTCCAACAACCACTGTGTATGTTGGTATATGTTATATATGTTGCTGACAACATGTATATATTGTGGCCGATTGATCGGTACATCTCTACCCTGTATAAATATCAAGAATATATTTAAAGTAATGTTAATCCCAATTTAATTTGTACCAGTTCTGACCTGCAAAATGACACACCAACTACCGCACAAACTACAGTATTATCAGATGCAATATGATGTTTTTAAGCATTTCATTTTACTGAGTAAATGATTTCATCTGTTGATGTTGCAGAAGGTGAAGACATTATGGATGATGACCTGGAGGATGAGATTGCGCCGAGAGCACAGACTGCCTTACCCACCGTGCCTCAAACCATGAAACCTGAGCTGCACAAGACGGCAACACCCACTCAGACCCCAACCCTGGCACCCACCACTACCTCCTTCATCACCCAACACATCTCCATCCAGCACAAAGTCCCTCTGCACCAGCCTCAGCTCCAGTCGCTGACAGTGACTCCTCCACAGCCAGCGTCCAAGCCTGCAGCCCCACCTACACTCACAACATCCAGCACTCCCATCAGCCTTACTCAGCCCCTGATCCCCACCCAGACACAGCTGGTGACGGCGTCCAGCCTCCACCCCACAGTTATTGCCCATGCTTCAGTGTCCCATCCCTCAGTCATCCAAGCAGTTAACCACGTCATCCAGGGAGGGGGTCCCAAACACATCGCCCACCTGACTTCCTCCACCAGCACTGTCCAGTTAGCCCCCGGCCACCAACCCATCGGCCACATCACCGTGCACCCGGTGGCTCACCTGAGCCAGCATCTCCCCGCTCTCTACCCCCAACCGGTGGCCGTCGCACAGTCGGCTGTGGTCGGTCACATCACCCACACCCTTAACCACGCCCACCCTCACATGAACGGCACTGCGACTAGCCAACCAGCTGCCACCATCGTTGGCAAGCAGACAGCAGTGAGCACCCAAATGGTGACCCACCACCCGCAGCTGGTGGGTCAAACAGTGCTCAACCCTGTGACAATGGTGGCCATGCCCTCCTTCCCCATCAGCACTCTGAAGCTGGCCTGAACACTGCCAACAGGACCGCCAGGCTGGGAGACGGAGACGCCCCTCGACAGGGAAGAACCACAGGCCTCAGATCAGGCCTCTGACGAGCCCGCAGTGAGGGCAGGAGAGCTGCTGGACACCTCGCTGATCCGCAGAGTTTCCCTATCATTCACAAGCATTACCGCCGATATAACGCCAGGAACATTCCTACAACAAAACCTCTTTCAAAACTAGTCCACCAGTGTCCTGAAATCTTGATCCTGAATTTAGGATATGATTGATATCATGTGGATCGTGTGTGGCAATATACGGTGGGCAGATGTTCAGACCCTCACTTGTCATCCATTGTTGCAGATAATGGATCAGTTGTCATTTTCACATGAGCTTCACAGAAACGGCTGCATATAGGAAAATGTTGTGCTGCCAGTCCAGTGTCCATTAGAAATTGAAAAAATGGCCATGGAAAGTCGAGTTCCGTTTTTTTTTTTGAGGGGGGGGTGGGGTTTGTCAGTCAGTGTGCATTAGGCCTACATTATATTTTTGCACTTTGAGAGCAAAATTAAGAGGCTATGAAGAACAATCGTATGCTCTAGTAAACAATTTCATCATATACACATGGTAAACCCCCCAGGTAGAGAGGGCGTAGCGAGCAAGTCCACGGCCCTGGGAGGTGTCAAGTTCTGGGCGAGGGATGCTGTAAAGCACCCCGGGCCTTTCCAAGCTGACCTAGAGCCAGTCGCAGCGCACCACCACGGAGGGGAGAAAAAAAAAAAGAGAAAAAGAATAGTCAAATCTTTGTATTGTACAGCCAAATCCGATTTCAATAAAAACATTTTGATTTGGGTTCAGCCCGAGTGTCCATGTCCGCACCATGTTACATGTGGCTGGTGGCCATCACTGACTGCTGTGGATTAACCAATACTAGATGATGTACCCGAGAGGCTACATTGGGTTTTGAGGGCTGTGACAGACAGTGTAGGATCAGAGTGCAGGACCCGCCATAACCAGCACATTGGGAATGTGATTTAGAGGAGCTCCTCCTCCCCAGCAGAGGCACATGCTGCAGGGCTGGAGCAAAATCACGGACTAAACTAAAGCTCCTGAGCAGGAGCTGCAGTCCTCACTGATGGTGCATACAGCAATAGTTCCCCCTGCTGGCTGCTTGTGGCTGATGTAATGCTACTATCCCTGTGACCATGAATACAATTTTGCAGCGAAGTATAATGCTGAAGGATATCATTCAAACAACGGCCACTAAAAGTCCAAGAATATGCAGTTTTGTCGGGGCTTGTTTTTTTTTTAGTGTTGGACACTGAAATTGTTACTTATCTCTCGTATTTGTTTTTCAAACATACTGGCGACTGTTCACTGAGCACTAGTACAAGTTTTAGTTTTAGGATAAAGTTATGTTTTTGTCACAGCTGCTAATATATTTAAAAAAAATATATTTTTGCCAAATGGAATCAGTTCTACACGCCCCCTAAATGTAAACATCACAACACAGTGGTGTGTTTAAATACTAAACTTGTGAGATACAAAGGTTACAAGGTGAGGGAGTGTTTAGAGGTTTTGAATGTGAATACATAACAAAAAAAAAAAAAAAGGTCCATAAAATGTAGTAAAATGTGTTTGTATGCTGTCTAGAAGGTCAAATGGTAGTAGGATGGGTGTTTGCATGCTGTGAATGCATGACTGTGTTAATTAGTGATGATCTTGAAAGCGAGGAGCCATCAGGGAGCTGTCTGACTTCGACAAACTGCAGTAGGAATGTAAGATGTTCTGGCTCAGAGTTGAAGCTGTCATCCATAACTTTTGGATCGGTATTAAGTGATTTCAACACTTGATATAAATCCAATCAATTGGTTTTATCAAGACTATCCTTTTCCAAAGCTAGCACTGTGAACAGTTATATTAGCCTCAACAACTAGCCTCCGCAGTTTAGCGTAGCACTTGCTAGAACAGCAACATGTTCTTATTTAATCTGAATGTACTGATCTGTGAAAGGATGTGGAGTAGTGCACTCATCAGAAGTTAAGCCCTTTTTTTGTTTTGTTTTTTGTTTGTTTTTTTTTAAAGAAAAATGCGATTACTTTATGAAAGTATCAGGTGTATGTAAATGTAACATTTAAAACTCATTTTGTGTTTTAAGATGTACTGTTGCTTGTTTCATCTGGAGAATAACTTCTTCTTTTCAGTGTAAATTTAATAATATAGTTGTTTTTTTTCTGGGACCATGTTCAGTGCTGTATATCAGGGGGTGGCGACTACAGACCTCTTTCCATGTTGATATCACATTCGGCCACTTTGGAAAGTATTCACCCTGTAATTGTTTTCTATTTTGTTCTGATGCAATATGATTAAAGCAGGGACTATTAGTTTTGTTTTTAATTGATTTTCACCCCCTATATTTTATGCAAATGATCCTGGACAAATTGTATTGAAATCATATTGTAGCAAAACAAAATTTGTAAAAATGAAGAGGGATTCAGATACTTGAAGAAGCAACAATATACTTGTGTGTTTTCCCTATGGAGAAAGTTTAAGTTGTATATAGCCTGTAAATGTTGGGCTGCATTTAGATCTAACTGTATTATGTAAAAAGCTGGGGAAAATATGTAAAATTAAAAATTTATAAAAAAGCTACTTAATAAATTGTATTATGTTTATAAATGTCTGAAGCTTTTGTTTTGTTAATTTATTTTGTATTGCAGCAATACAAAGACTGTTGGAGTGCTCGGCGTCGAGGCTTGAGAACAGTCGAAATACAATTATGATTTATTACTGTTATTTATGGCAGCAACTACCAATTTTTTTTTTTAAATCAATGAATCAGGCAAAACTAATTTCTTCTATTAGTCGTTTGGGAAACTGGGATGGACATTTTTTCTATTTACTGATATTTCATTGATCAGACTCCAAAGTGATATCTTCATCTTGTTTTGACTGTCCAAAACCCAAGTATATTATGTATATTATAAGGATAAACTAGAGAAACTGAAGACAGACTGAGGAACTGTCTAATCATTGCAGCTCTAATGTTATTGAATATTTTGATGCCTTATTTTGATATTATATCTTGATGCCTTGCACAATATATCACAATGTAAGATTAGTTGATTAAAATGTTACAGGTAAAGTCATTTATTAAAATCAGGCCATATCATTCAATTCTGCTTACATTTTCACAACATAAAAGCAAAACCCAATGTCTGATGGAGATATGAAATTATATTCATATTTTATTACAATATTAGAATTTGTACATATTGTCTTCTCTATCCGCATTTCATTTATAAATTTATTACATAAATATACTCCAAAAAGTAGAATAACAAAAGACAAATTTAATATAAAACAAATTCAGAAACAAAAGCAACACCTGACTCTGGGACAGAAGCTCGAGGAATGTCATTTTTTCTTTACATAACAAAAAGGTCACAATGTGGCAGAGTCGACTAATTTCCAAAAAAAAAAAAAAAAAAAAAGGTTTCTACTTGGAACATAGAAACGATTAGCAAGAGAATCAAGTTCATCGATAATTTTGTTCATTACTCTTGTCTTTGATAGGTCATATTCTTCATGTCAATACAAAACAAAATTCACACTTTGAAACAGAAAATCAAAAATTTAGGACAATTAAGTTTGTCATTGTTGGCTTTGGTTATAAGAAACATTAAGGTTAGCACACATCCAACACACGAGTTCCCTTAAGGACATAATTATACCCAACAAAAATAAAAATCCACTTCCTCTCAATATATTTTCCCCAACAATTAAGTAGCTACATTTTTTCATTGCCCATAAATAATCTTATGATCACTAAATTGATCTGCAATCAGAGAAACCTTCACACAACACATGCAAAAATAAATACACTGCATGGCCCTTTTCTTGGACACTCACCTCATGCAAATCAAAGAGTCTCGTCTTAAAGTTGTTGGTGGTTTAGTCACGAGGAACTGACTTTGAAACAACTCTGTGTTGGGGGAATTCACCAAATAATAAAAACTACTTTGTCAAGTAAAAAAGTGAGATTATTTTAAACGTTGATATGGCGATCAGTAAGCATTGCTGTGAGTTAAGACTGGCCAACATTGAGCATCCATGATGCCAGGCAGCAGAGGTGGCAACTATGCTAAACATGCAGACACTGATAAAACAAAATGTAACTGAATCTCAACAATCCTCGCGTTAAGAATAAACCAAATGAACCAGCAGGAACCTCTGCTGAAGGGAAATCCACGTACAACAATCAACCATACATAATGTCAAGCAGTGAAGTTCAAATAAAACCAGGAACACATAACAGATGAAAAACAGTAGAACAAATGTTTATGAGTGTAATATAGAAAATTAAATTATTAACAGTATGCATGTTGACCGATAGAGATAATAAAAATAAACACTTGCACCAGAAAAGTGTGCTTAAAGAAAAATTCTGAGCAGGTCAACACATGTAAACCTCATATCAGACCTCATGTAAAAAAAAAATAAAAATAAAACAACCCTGTGATCATGTGGCTAAATAAAGATATCAGATATTTGAAAAATCTGATCGCAACATACGCTGCTATTTCACCCTCCTTACTATTAAAGTTTATTTAAACAAAACAACAAATCTGTGTTTAAAATGAAGTGTTGACAGAACAGAAAACAGAGGAGTGGAGGGTCGAGTGTCTGCAGCAGTGGTAATGTCAGCGAAGGTAAAGGGAAGCTGCGTCAGAACATCTTACCACCTCCTCCCTGATCCAAGAGTAACGTGCTGTTGATGAGGTTCAGTGGTGGTTGGGAGGACACAGAGGGATGTCAATGTTCTAGAGAGGAATAAAGGTTTCCTGGGTGTTTTTTCTTCTTTTAATCCCAGTTACAGAGAGACATGGTGCTGTCCTGTGTTAATAGCCGTCTTTCTGAGTGTGCATTTGATCCTGGATCCTCTGCAGCATCTCCTGCATCCGCCGCAACTGTGACGAGAGACGAGACAAGTGTTAGTGCTAACTTTTAGATTTGACACGTCGACAAGTTTACACCTCTACTGTTGATTCATGGCGGTGTGAAATCTGGGGATGCAGCCTTTTGTACAGGCCAATTATGTACACATGACTGCACAGACTTACAAATCAATAGCACCCGGGAAATCAGACTTTACTTTCTCGATCACGTGACCTGTGCTCAACAACTGCCAATTCACCCACACTACAGAGTGTATTCAATATTACAAAAGAAGCTAAATATACTCTTATCTGGTTAATCATGTGGACTTTTTTGGTCTTAGGGGCGTCAAAAGATTCAAATGTGAAAGAACAAATATTTGAGTTTGACTCATAACATTTGTTGGAATCCAGCAAAACTGTAGGACTGCTGTGATTGTGCTTGTTGTAGTTCAGTATGTGTGTGAATACAGCACCCAACTGTTAAACATTTGACTTTTTCCACTTTCCCAACACAGAGTGAGATAGCGCAGTGTCACAGATATTTTGAGTGACTGATTAATCCAAAACTAACCGCCCGATTCATTGATAATGAAAGTAATCCATTATTAATTTGGTCTACACAACATGAGGAAACAGTTTCCTCCAGCCCACAGTGACATCACCAGATGTCTTGTTGTCTACAACCCAAAAATATAAATTTTAATATAATCTAAGACAAGAAAAAGCAACAAATTCTCACTTTTTGAGAAGCTGGAAACATGAATTAGTTTCCAATTTTTGGTTACACAAAAAAATAAAAACAACTGAGGAGAAAGGGTCTCTTTATTTGATCAAATAAATAAATTTAGTGGGGAAGAGGGAAGGAAGTGGAAGCATAACGTCTGCGATCATTTGCCATGCACAGCTGTATCATCGCCTGTATTTGATTATAATGAAAACTAACACCATGTACGTCTGCTCAGTTCATCTTCAGTTACCTTAACTGGAAAGTAAAATATGTGAAGAATTTAAATATTAGGAGCATAAAAGGAATAATGGTTCATCGAACGATATTTTCTACTAACCAAATGCCAAAAGAAACTATTTATATAATATTTCATGCTAATTTTATTTAGCCCTTTAATATACTTGCTGGTGTATTTACAATAATTGTTGTATTTAAACAATATTAGTAACTTGTTTGCACCGCACTGACTGTGTAAAACCTGCCACGGAACAAGTTTTACCAACGCATGGTTAAAAGCTGACTCTCCAAATTGTGATTATGAAACATTTCTTTTTTCCCCAGCCACAAACAGTTCTAAAGGTCCAAAGGACTTGCGGGGACAGGGGACAAGGGGTTTGAATGTACACCAACTCATGTTTTTGAGGCTACTCATTGTCAACCTCAGAAAACATGACCCGAGTGTGCTTCACGGAAACCTTATTGACGAACAAAGTCGGCGAGCTAAAGACACTCAGAGGGCCTCATCAGAAATATCTCTCTGCTCTGAGTGTGTCTCTGCGTTTTGCGGAGCGTCTGAGTGGTCATGGTGGGCAGAGCTGTGTTCAGACTCGTGCTCGTGATCATGTTGGTGGTCCGGTTGTTGGTCAGCGTGCCGTACCTCCTCATCTTTCTCTCGTATGAGCTTTTCTGTCTCGTCCGCCACTCCGGGCACCACAGGGATGGGGAAGTCTGTGCCGCTCTCTCTGGTGAGTTTGCTGCAAAGAAATACACATTATAGAGAAATTCAACATTTATTTTTATCACAAAGGTGGATCTGGATCTGACACGTCATTGGCTAATCGTAGTGACTGAGGGACTCAACTGCTGATGTGTGAAAAACACTGGGCACGGAGACTGTTTGGTAGCAGATAAAACACTGTGTAGTATCTGAGTGGAGTCCGGCAATATCATGGTGCCCAGACGTCAAAGTCTTATTGAAAACTATCCGACACCATGTCAGAGCAGAGCTGTGGCTGATCTCATCACCAGCTCGTCTACACAGCACCGCGCGTGATGCGATTTAAATCTGTCTCGTGCGCTCTGTCATTAGTTGCCGTCTCTGCTGTTGAGAGACTTCATTAGCACTTTGCGCCTCAAATAAGAAATATATTGGTCGAAGTGGTTATTGCATATGAAAATGTATATTATCTGGTGTTGGGATTGTTTTCTGGTGGCAATCTCGAAGAATCAATGTCTGTTATGTCATTATCGATCGCCGAAGGAGGTAACACAATGGTTACTGAGCCCATGGCCCGCTTATGAAATACTGCAATATTTATATATTTGTAGTATTACAAACTGGGTGTCTGTGGCGACATTCCCGGGAAAAGTATACTGTATTACAGTTTTTCTCCATTGTATACACACACAAAAATGAACTAAAATTAATTAAATCACACATTCTGACAACTTGAGGCTCATGTATCCACAACAATACTTTATGTATGTGGTTTACCAGCATTATCACATTTATAATTATTTCCTCATTTATTTATTTTATATATTTGCTGAATGTGTTTACACTGGGTTTGTATAAGAGGATAGTTATTTGAATTCTCTTTGAGGACTAGATGGACTGAGACTGATGTGGACTTGTGGACTGGATGTTTTCTTTTATGCCGCTCTTCCTTCCTGGGACTATTTGGAAAGTACACAAAGCTAGTTCATGATAACATATGAGCTGTATTGTATTACCGCTGATGATATGTCTGTTCAGTTCTCCTGTGCATTTCTGTTCCACTATAACAAAAAGTACAAAAATAATGTATTAAAAAAAACAAAAAGACATATAAAGGAATCAGGAAATTAATTAACTAATTAATCTTAACGACCAATCTTAACCCATTAAATACACTGTTTACCTATTTCTTTTGAAATGTCTTTAAATATCTAGATTTTCAACCTTTCTTATCTTTTGATATTTAAATGTCTAATATTTCTTCTCCACGCCATTGTAGTATGTAAAGGTCTGTGTGCTTGCTTCAGTGTGAGCGTACTTGCGGTTGCGCTCCTTCACCACCATGCGGGTCATGCTCTGGATGCAATGGGCTCTGTAGTTCTCGTAGTGAGTCTCCCGGGTCACGTCCTTCAGATCTTGCATGTGTGTGCGAACGAGCATGTTCCTCAGCTTCACGAAGTCACAGTGTGCCGAGTTCTCCACTGCAAACCACAGTGTGAGGATCAACTTCAACAATATTCTTCAAAAACGGCTGATACAGAATCACAATGAATAAAAGAAAGAAAATGAACACACACACAGCGCTGTATGTACGCCAATACAACACATATGCAGCGTCTTTAAAAGGTTGTCTTACATTTTGTTACTACGACTCGTGACGGAGCAGGAGAATGATCTTACCCTCTACGATGCCCCAGGGATAGAGACGGCCTCGCACCCTTTTTCCTTTGGCCTCCACCACAGTGTTGCTGCCAATCACTGCAAAGGGAATGCTTTCCTTGTTGGGAGAACAGAAAAGGATCGTAAATTAAAACGACGTTTCAAAACTATCTGGCAGGGGAGGGTTCAGATGAGTTGGACCAGTGAGTGGTGCAGTGCAGATGTTTTTATTGTTATGTTTTTGCCTTTCCACACTTGCCTCCTCCACGAAATTACACTCAATAGTTTGTCAAATGAATCATGACTTCCCATTTATTATTTCAATTCTTCCACCTTTTATTCCCATTTGCCATTTCCCTGCTGCAGTTACCACAGTGCTCTGATCAGAGGCTACTCGAGGACAGAGGCAGAGAGAGAAATCTTGGCACACTGACTGAGTCCTCGCTGCCAGCTTGACTGTGTGGTCAGTAGTGGACTGACTGCCAAGGTCTTCTGTTATATGCTCTGTTTTTTAATTTTTATTTTAACATCACTACACTTTATTAAGTGGATAATCTTTAGGGCTGGGCATCGGTACTGTATCGATCGAAATAACCCAGTACCAAGTAGTATTAGAAACTTCTCCAGACAAATGATACCTGCATTTCATCCTTTTTGTACCAGATCAAAAAAAAACAAAAAACAATTTGTATAGTTCTGCTGGCAGCCAGTCACCGCAAGCGTTCTTCTATTTAAGGCGACGTGTGTTTGTCCCTGAATTTATTTTTTATCTTTTTTGGACATTTTAATGGTCACTTATTTATGATTATAGATCTGTATGCACATTTGCACCGCACTGTTGGCACTAACTATATTTGCATAGATATGTGATATGTAATGTCATGTCTTTTCTATCTGTCTGTCTGTCTGTCTGTCTGTCTGTCTGTCTGTCTGTCTGTCTATTGTAACAGCTTCAACCCATACAGTCTGTGGCGTGGTGAAGTTGAGCGTGGTGTATTTCATGGAGTTGGGAGTTAATACTTTTACAATTTTACAATTAATTAATAAATATTTGAATAATTTGAATACTTTCAAAGTGTATTTGTGTAAACATAATTTGGATGAGGAGGGGTGGTGGTGGCATTTTACAAAACTGAATGCTTCTATTCACATGATGAGTATAGAATGAAGTATATATATAAAAAAAAAAAAAGGTATAAAATAAAGTACTCTATTGGCATCAGTATCACTGTGAGGCCACTGGTATACTGGGTACTGGGGTCGTAATAATCTTCTTTGATGTGATGCAAAATAAGAATAAAAATGTATGATGATACATAGAAATGTATGATGATATTGCTATTAGTTGCTATTTTTTTTTATTCTTGCTTATTGACTGATCCATGTGAGCATCCGGTTTTATACATGTCGACAAAGTGCAGTGCTGACTTCCACAGGCAGCGAACCCCAACCTGCGGGAAAGACAATGGACAGAAAGTGCAGAGAGGAAAAACACCTGGCAGCTCGGCTCTCACCTTCAGCTGATGGTCCTGCTGCTTAAAGTCCTCATCTTCGTCGGAGTCACAGTCGGGGAACTGGTATATCTTGATACCATACTGCTCAATCTCCTCTCGGATCTACGGGGGAACAGACGATGGAGGAAGAGTGAAAACCTGTGTTTTGACTGTAATGACATTAGAAACATTTGAGATGAAACGCATGTGTAGATCAACAGTCAAGAGATCAACCTTGCCTTGAGTTTCTTTTTCTTGACCTCACTAGGGGTGAGTGTGTCTGCTTTGGCCAAGATGGGGACGATGTTAACCTTCTCATGTAGAGCTTTCATAAATTCCACATCCAAAGGCCGGAGCCTAGAAGAGACACGAAACACACATGTACATTAAAAAGGCACAATGAGTATGATTTTCCAAAAAAACAAAAAGAAAAACAATGTTCTCACTCATACAAAGAGAAACCCTCTCAATTATCACTTATGACTCACTAGAAGTGAGACACAACACCCTCAAAGTAACACTTGACACCTTACATTGTGTCAATGTCTATGCATAAGATATCTAGGAACTGATTTCCATAAATGTCCCTGAATGACAATAGTAATTTATCTTTGTGATGATCAGGAGGTGTGTTTCTCTACCAATAATGTGATGTTTCATCCTGACTGTAGTTGCATGTTGGCAGCTGAAATGGACTGTAAGACAACATATGACGTCTCTGGCCAATCAGCGGTGGCAGAGGTTTGCTCTCAAAGTGGCCTCTTGGTGTCCGAGCCGTAATGACTGAAGCTCATCAACAGATGGAGCAGTTTCTCCATCACTGCGACTTTAAAAATGCACTGCAGTATTACTTGAGGTTTTGTGGCATATTTGTTCTTTAATGAGCACAGTGATGTGGAACAGTGCATGTGCACAACTGCGGCGAAAAAAGCACCACATCAGCACAAACGATTGATTAGAGCCAAAGCACTGCACTAGATGCACTAAATTCACCTGAAGGCAGCTGAGGACCGCTTTAACTCTAGGCAGGAGCACGCCGCATTAACAATTAATGGGGCTGGATGCACTGCAAGTAAATACTGGTGCACTAGATATTTACAATACATCTGAATTACTCAGGTGGTTGTGTGTGTCCAGGGGGAAAAAATGCTGTGTATGAGCATGCATGCAATTTAGGTTAAGTAAAAGGTAGTCACTGGTCGGATACAAATGCCAGCACAGACATTACATACTGCAGCAGAAATGGGTTAATATTCCCCATTATTAGGAGAATAAAAGAGAGAGAAGGCTAACTAATCCCAATGAGAGCACAGAGGGTTTGTCATACCCGTGACCAAAGGGTGAGATGAAATAGAGGCAGCAGTGTACGCGGTTGTCCTGGATGTTCTTGCGGTTGAGGCCACTCTCATCCCTGAAGTACTGCTCAAACTGCTGGTCGATGTAGTCGGCCACTGACTTCCAGCTAAAGCAGAAACACACGGTGACGTTCAGTCTCTGAGGCAATACTGAACTACTGCACATGACTTTTTAAAAACACAGGTGAGCTAAAATTAGGTTGTACAGCTGTGCTCTGTGAATAGTTTCATGTTGGTCACTTTCTTCCATTTCAGGTTATTCATTAAGGATGTTTGACATGTACCATTCAGTGTTGTTTACAGCATCCCCAAACCCTGGCGTGTCCACAATGGTGAGCTTCAGTTTGACACCTTTCTCTTCTATATCCACTGTGTGTTTGGTGATTTCTACTGTTTGTGTGATTCGCTCTAGGGAAAGGACACAAACAGACCACGGTTCTTAATATCAGCTATGACAACTTGTAGGGCAAATGTTAAAAAAACAAAACTGAAGAAAAATGTAATCAAAACCTGTGGCTCCCTCACCTTCAGCATTGAGCAGCTTCCTATCTTTGTAAAGATCTGTGAGAAAGAGACTGTTGACCAGGGTGGACTTTCCCAGGCCAGACTCCCCTTCAAACAAAGGACAACAAAGACAAAAAAGAGCGAGGTTTAAGACTTTGTGATTAGCAGTTCCTTCAAAGTAAAAGGTGGGTTTAAGATCAAATATCTGCTAATCTGCAAATGAGGGTTTACCTGCCACCATGAGCGTGAAGTCAAATCCCTTCTTCACTGACTTGCGGTGCACCTGGTTTGGCAGCGTCGCAAAACCCACGTATTCCTTGTCCTGCTCCTGAAAAACACAGACAAATGAAATGATACTTCAGGGGGGGGGGGCACACAATACCATGCAACTATAACTTTTTTGCGCAGTTATCAACCAATATGAACTTGGGTTTGTCCCATTGAAGGTATGTTAACTTTCCCACATAAGGAGTGACACCTAAATAAACAACACAGTAAAACCATCACAGAGCTCCAAACACAACCGTTTCCACCAGAAGAAAATAAGCACAAATCAACCTTTTTTTTTTTTAACCACATAAAGCAACATTTTAGTTGGTAAGTACAAGCTCAGTCACTTCCCATGAACTCTCTTCATCGGTCTGAATTGTTCAACACATTACTGCAAACACAAACAACATCGCCTTGAAAGCAGAACTAAACAATACAGATCTTGTTTGTCCTCTCTGGGTTGCTTCTACCTGTGTTACCTCATTATTCTCGTACGGGTCAAATCGAGCCCAGGGACTCTTGGGCCTGGTGGGACTGATGGGGCACGGCAAGTCAAACTCCACACTTTTTTTCAGCGGTAAACTTGGCTCTGAACCTGAATCCGACTGCGCCCTCCCCGCCACAGGGGGACGCAAATATGACGGGGTGTGGGGGCGGTCTTCGCCCTCAGCTTCCCTGTCTGCATCATGAGGCTCATGATGGTGGGGAGGGTCTTGCATAATGTTCTCCACCTCTGAGTCGTCTGAATGGCTTGAATGCTAGAGAGATGCCACGGTTGAAGAGGAGCGGGTGGAAGAAAAAGAAAATAAGAGGGTGGAGGCAAAGATAGGTAGAGGAAAAGGTCAAGTGTCGATGTGGTGGAAAGGAGATCCAGAGGGTGGAAAATGCACACATTAAGAAACGGTCGCAATATTTTATGGTGACGGAAAATAATGCAACATGTAATTGCAATACAGCTGGTAATCACTTTCTATCATCATTATTGAGGACGGATCATGTTAGAGGTGAACAATAATACCAGGCATCTATCTCAGTGGATGTGTGGGTTATTTCATTACTATGAAACTAATATTGAATAAACCGCAATACTTAGGGCATACATTTAACTATACATTCCTGTAAGAAGAGAGGGAGTTTCAAGGATTATAAATCTCCTGACACATCATAAAGTTTGCGGTGCTAATGTGAGGCAAAAATGCCTTCTTTATGGTTGTTATCAAAGAAAAAGGATAGGATTTCAGGCATGAGGGTACTTAAAATGATTCTTCATTCCTGGATTTACAGGGGTAATGCACACTAAGCTAAAATAAAAACTAACACAGTGTTGCTTTTCCTGTAAGAGTATACACAGCTAACGTGTAGGCTGCTGTGCATATTCTGAACTCCAGTTACCACAAACTAAAGTCTCCCTTGCTGGTCGAGCACAAAGATAAATAATGCAGTGGCCCTATAGAAAGCAATGAGGCCATTTAAATTCAGCTGTAGGCCCATACTGTGACTCTGCACTAATGTTATGTTCATGCACTATGCATTAGCTGAGGGGTATAAGTATAGTGTGTTGCTGCAACAGGGCATGAAGAACTTTTGGTCTGTATGAAAGAGCTCTATATATATTGCTTTTTGTCGAGGCTCAACAGGTAAAGTTAAGTTGACCAAATTGCTCAAAAGGGAGTTCAGGGTTTTTGGGGGTGTCACCGGTACCTGTTCAGGATCATGGTCCCTGCTGTGATTAGGGGAGGCAGGGCAGTAGTTATGCTCTTCTACTGAAGAGTGAGCCTCGTGGTTGCTGTCCTCCATTGCAACTGGAGCTAAAGTGCACTCTGCAATCTCCGACCGGAAGGGAGCGCACGTGTGGAAATTAGGTTCGCGAGGTTCAAGAGATAGGAGCGGACAAAAAAGGAGTAAATGTGTTCAGGCAAGACACGTGAAGACAAGACGGAAGATGGGAAGAAAAACCAAAATCAAATGATTAAATAAAGCCAAAGTAACGACATGTGAAACAACATACCATTTACCAGAGAAGAGTAACCAGAGAGAGGATTGAGCGAATGGCATTTTGAGGGCAATTATTCCTACAGTCTTCCAATATAATGTTTGCCAAATCTGGCCTCCTGCCATTACAGCACTTCATAATGTTATTAGTTCCTCTGATATCACTCTATTCAGTGTTTCAGGCAGACCACCAGAAATGCACCGGTCCAGCCAATGTGAGTGCCAGCAGATAAGATCTGTGCCAGCTGCAGTTACATAATGCAGGGAGTCATTTTATTGTTTTATGAACAGCAAAGTTAAACACACTTCTTCTGAGTCACACTTCTGACAAATATTTTATTTATATAGTTATAGTTTAGAATAAAAAAACACTATTTATTTTTATTCCCTTGCATGTTAAAATGTTGACGGATTATTTTACGTTATAGTTATATTCCTCTATCACTGTTAAACCAGAGTTTAAAAAAAGCTTTTCATGTGATCTATCTGCGTCTCCCCTACATGGTTTATGTCGTCCATCCATGGCCTACAGTTTTAATTATTCTAGGATTTAGAGCTTTAGGGCAGAGGAGAAATTGATAGTTTTACAGTTTAGGAAATCAGTGACCTGCTTTCCTGTGCTACAATCAAAACACATAGATCAATGTCCAACATGGTGAATCCTGTGACCCACATAGAAGAGATAGTCGATTTCAAAGCTTTGAAAACTTTGGAGCAAAACTGCTAACAAGTTTATCATTCAATTTCCACATTTTTGCTTGATTTTGGTGTTAGAAATTGAACTGGTTGAGAGAACCAGAGCCATAATAAAATCCGATGTAATCACTTGCTAAAATCCCAACTGCAGTGTATACAGAAACTACATTAAAACAACCAACACGCCTTCTTTCCTTTAGAAAAGTGGATCATAAAAGTTGCATTGCAAACTCACAAACCCCTCCCTCTCTCTCAGGCTACACAAACCCCTCTCTCTGTCCAGCGACACAAAGCCTCACCTCCTCTCTTGCAGTGCCTCACCTGTGGTCCCTTTTATCAGACTCTTAAAGCCTCTCCGTCCTGCCTCTGCGTACACTGCTCTTCATGCCCAGTCCAGCAGGCAGTAGGAGACCAGGGGCTCCAGCATTTATACGCCTCCATCCCAGAGGACACGGCGCCCTTCAGCCCCATCGAGCCACTCATTGCCCCGGGGAACTGATCAGCAGCATTGATGAGCTACGCATCACCATTCACAGGCTACACAACGAGTACATCTTCTAATACTAAATCTACTTACAAGTTGTAGCAGTACAGCTCGTTATCAGACACGACAGACATAGACAATTAACGCTATTCAGACCTATGATTCCCCATGGCCAACATACTTACACATTGATGACTCAATACCAAAGGCAGAGTTATAACTAACCTGTACAGTGAGTAGGGCTGCACGATATATTTACTTGTTCTCGTCATCGCGATGTCAACTTGCACAAATAACACATCGTCAAAGACTGCAATATTGCAATCAGGGATTTTTTAGTTAGTTGAAAGACCGCATCAGTAGAAAACTGTACGTTAAAATGTACGTGTGTTTATTCAACAAGCATTTTGTTATTTTAGCAGTATACTTTAAGCAGAACTGAAAAGAAAGTAATATCGTTATTGCGATATCAAACGTTATTGCATATGGCATATTTTCCTCATATGGTGCAGCTCTAATACTGAGAGCAACCTGTGTATCCACCAAACTGCAAGACGAGCCCCCTGAGCTGCCTAACGTCCCATCATATTTACCAATGATATATTAAACATAATCTGCTATGCTAATGAGTTCACTAATTAAGCTAATAAATGAATTCATTAGAAACTATTTATACACTTGTCTTCCATACCACATTAAGCATTAAGGAGATTTCCTCATTCATATGCAAATTTAAGCAGCAAGTTACTTCTACGCCTCTACGAGGTGACACACAGCACCATGATGACACCATGTCTGGGATAAAGCCACTCACACAGGGCAAGTGCACAGCACAACGAAATGACATCGCATGCTGCTCAAGAATGTAATAAAGAAATGCAAACAAGAGTAAAAATAATAACTTAATCATGTAAACATACTGTACACAAACCATGAGTATATTGCACACAGGACAAATGCTAAGAATAGAATGTAATTACGCATATAGGATAAAATTGCACATCATAGTAGTTATTAGTCCGAGTGTGTGTGTGTGTGTGTGTGTGTGTGTGTGTGTGTGTGTGTGTGTGTGTGTGAGAGAGTTACCATAAATAGCCTCACCAGATATAATACTTTGCCATTACTAACATTTCTCCCCTTTCATCTTTATGTGTACATAATAAACTTAAAACTTAAAATCAACATGTCTGTTACCTTCTTAAATTCAGAAGCTTAACCTCTTTCCTTCAGTAGCATTCCTGAAGGCTGACCCTACCTTTTGAGCTGGGTCACAACTTTCTTCTCTAAGCCACACATGCTATCTGGTTACACCGTCTTTAAATGGACAATATGTAATTTTCTGACACTAGAGGTTCCCTAAATCAAAAATAATAGCAAAAGACAAATGTGGTGGCGTCGGGTCATAAGAGTTGTTGTTTTCAACTAAAGTGTGTTGTAAAAATGTGGCTTAAAACGGAGTAAAAAAATCAATTCATGACTTTATTATTATACCTTTAAAGCAATGAGGCCTTACTGTGCATGTGTGTGTGCAGGTGGTAGATTCACTTTCCACTAATCATTCTGAAGTCAAACTTGAAAAGGTGCAACCTTTACCTCTCCCCCTGAACCAGCCAGGTTAGTAATCCATAATGTTATTAATGTCCAATTTAAGTCTTTGGAAAAAACAGTTACAGCTGAAAGGATTTAAAGGCATTCGAGAAGGAATTTCATTGTTATTAGAATCTTTCTTTTTTTTATAAATGCCTAACCAGGTGGCCAGAAACACACATTTTCTCTTGAGCTCTATATTTGATATCATTAAAGTCAGCTGGAGGGGGGAAAAAAAGAAAGAATATGTAATGAATCGCAAGAGAAAGCAAGTGCACAAGATGAACAGAGATGACCAGCTCAAGAACAAAAGAGTTTGTTAAGGAGACTTATTGATGACATCATTCTTTTCAATCAGAGCTACTTTGTGTTCCTGGCGCACAGCTGTGAAGTACTGAAGGAAAAGCTCAGGGTTTGAAGTTTGTATTGGCATTCGCTCCTTTAGGAAAAGGGATATGGGAGAATTATTACGCTTCAGTAATCTTAAAAGTTCAACAAAGAAGAAAGATTTGATCTGATTTTTGCTGTGTGCACTTTTTCCACATGCAAACATTTCCACTCATCCAGAACTTCATTAAGCCATTCGAGTTCCCCCCGTCACACAGAAGCAGTAGCACTCGTTCCTTTGCTTGAATTTTATCTCACGGAATTGCTCTTTTGCGTCACTCACTGAGCTCCAGTTTTCCACAGATCCACCACAATCCAGGTGGAAGTCTGACTGTGCAGACTTGCGCTGTAACGCGTCAAACTGAAAGCAAGGCCACTTCCAGACCACAGCCAATAGAAAACCAGAGTCAGGCTGTCCTGTGCATAGCAGATAAATCAATATACCTATAAAGCATATGATTGACTGGCTACACAAACATCAATCCAGATCTGGTAAGCCATACCAACACAGAAAAGCCATACCATGCACAGTCATTGTTCCTTTCAAAATAAAGCAACAATGTTTGTCGATTAAAAGTTTAGAAAGAGAACTCCTCAAGAGCCTGACCTCTTTAACAACAAAACATTTTGGCCTAACGACTTATAGAAGACGCCCTCATCCTTATTCTGCAATATTAATTAGATGATGTGCGAACAGTCTTCTATAACTAGAATAAAACTTAATGGGCTCGCATATTTCCATTAGGCAGCCACACAGAGCCTCCCACTGGAACGAGTCACAGCTGAGACCTGAACCAATTACAATTTCCATAACTGGCCGAACTGACATTTCAGTTCCTCCAGAGGGTTAGTTCATTCACGACTAATAATAAGCAACCTTTATCAGCAGTGATGCCATGCAGAGTTTGTCAGCGATAAAACAGAATAAATAAGCCTCAGACCAGGTGAAACCCGGTGTGGCTGGTTGAGGTCCAGAGTGGCATAAAGAAGCCGGAGCGAGGCACATGGCTGGAAATGCATCACAAAAGCTAAAAAAAACCACAAAAACACTTTTGGACTACTTTGTGACAAATATGCCTTCATATACAGTGAGACAACTCAAGTCCACTTCAAGACTAGCTCAAGATTAACTGCTTCTTTGGCAATTCCTGCAATACTTGTGTTGATGCCTCTTAACAGACTCACATGCTGAACTTCATCTCGGGTGGTAGTAGTCTAGTGGTCTGGCTTTCAAATAGAACATCGGAAGTTTGTGAGTTCAATACGAGGCTGCCACCATTGGAGAGGAGCGTCTGCTAAATGACCTGTAATGTAATCTCATCTAAGATCTCAGCTCTAGAGGAGAAGCCGGACTGGAATGTCCTGTTTGTCATGTGAACTGAGTAAAGTGGAGCTAAAGCAGCAATTTGACCACCGAGCAGTTTATTGCATATACAGTAGTACCAAGATATCTAATACTTTTAATTAAATCTAATAAGCAGTCTGAGGGGCAAATGGCAGGTTGCAGCAAAACAGAAACAAATATTAGGGAGACTATTAAGTAGCCTCTTGAGTATGTCAGAGAGATGTGGGATATATTTTACGTTGGGACTAAAGCCCATGCAGTCCCTGAGAAACAATTGAAGGACATAAAACGCAACATGAAGAAGTTGTGTGCTTGACTTTGCTGCTTTGTTAGTCTTGGATGGTGGTAATGGATTTGGCTGCCACAGTGCTGATGGATGATGATTTCTTGCATGAAACACAGCTCTTGGGGGAAAGCCCACATCATATGCTCCCTGTATGACATGGGAAATGCAATCAGAAGTCATAAAGAAAGTATACAGCACGTTGTTATTGACCTTTTATGAAGAAAGCGGATTTCAGCTCGGGAGGAAAGGCAGTTGACAGAGTCGTTTATAATCCAGCTACAATAATTACTATGCTATTATTCAATGAATGCTAAATCATTTTTGCTTGGCAGGCTTTGCCCCTGTTGGCAGGAATGCTTACTTGACTGTATGCTGGTCAAGTGTGGGAGATTTTGCAGCATTCAATGGCATTGCAGTTACCAATTTGCATACACTGCAATCCAAGCTCCTGATGAAATTCAGACAGTTTCTCAAGAAAAAGCATGAATACAAATGAGGCTATTAAAAGGCATTCATTCCACCGACAACGCGCAGTGTTTATTCCTTTTTAAAAAGTGAATGTTGTGGAATGCACAGGCTGAATACCAGTGAGGTTTCCCCTTGTGGCGAGGCCAGTAGCAGGTGGTGAAGTGAGCCATGTGCACTCTGTGTGAATGCTGTGGTTGTTTGGTTAGTTATAGCAGGGCTCTGTGTGAAGCTGGCTTAGGACAGAGAGAGAGAGAGAGAGAGAGAGAGAGAGAGAGAGAGAGA
>CALSCE010009465.1:13937759-13974995 GCA_943593645.1 Bovichtus variegatus | reverse complement strand
AGAGAGAGAGAGAGAGAAAATAGTCCCCCTTCACCACACACTCCCACAGCTATAGAGCTGATGCTAATTTCCACGTGACCAAAACTCCACACATTCAGTGCAAAAGAAAACACAATTAAGAATTACAGTTTCTCTGTGCTTTACTAGAGTATACACACTTTAAGTCAGAGGAAGATAAAAAATAAAAAAGATGCCAGTACACTAAAGGTGCGTGCATATCTGCCCCAAATGTAGTCCTGTCAGTGTCTTCTACCATCAGAGGCACAGACACTCACCACACTCTCAATGCATTAAGCTGTCACACCTGATCAATACATGTGTGCTTTAACATCTTAGAGGTGGACAGCAGGGAAAAGCCATGTGGAAAACAGACACTCCTCTCAGTAGCTAAGCAGGCAATTGTCATTACTTATACATGTTCATATTTGAGCACAAAGCCTGGTCACATGCAGTCATGTGAACGGTCCAGCTCATGGATAATCTATACTCTGACACACTTGCACTGTATATGCACAGGGAAACCTGCAGCCGACGATTAGAAAGAAAAAAAACAAGTCACAAAGAGAGAGATGCACTTAATGGCAGGAAGGTAAAGCAATGAGCACATACCTCTGTATCATTGTTTGTTTCTGAATTTGCTGCCATATTATCCCTTCAGAACTAGTGGTATTCCTTTTATTTCACCAGACAGCCAGGGAAAAGACAAAAAAACAGTAAAAAAAAAAAAAAAGAAAGAAAAAAAAAAAGTTGTCAGTTGTCACTTTTCGTTTCAGGGTTTTCCCTGCCTCACCAATCAGATGGCATCCAGTTCTTTTCCAGCTCCCCCCACCCCCACACAGTTTGACTGGAAACAACAGGTACACCTTCGATCTCTTCCACTTTGCATCTGGAACATTTCAGTAGCTCCACCCTGCTCTCTTGTTTTAGTCAATCTGCAGCTGAAAATGCAGCTGAGCTGCAGCTGAAGTGATGGCAGGTTGTGTCTGCAGAGGCACCCCGACTTCAGAGGAGGTGATGCTCTGTAGGGAGCTCCTCAACATCTGCCTGGTCGCCTTGCTACAATCCTGTCCTGCCCTCAATCTTAAAAGCCACAAATGATTGCACACGTGCACAAAACAAAAAAATGTGTCACTAGAACATGTGCATGAATGAAGAGTGCAGATAGGGCTCAACTAATTCAGAAATGAACTATGACTGGAACAATAAAAGCGGAAAAACATGAACCAATCAAATATATGGAGTCTGAGCATCAGAGGAACACAGCAGCAGTGTGCACATAACTTCTTACAATGGCCATCACATCCAACCCAGACCTCCCAGCTGGCAGAGCCAGGGCCAGAGTGGTACAACAGAAATCAGTGAGTGTGTGTGTGTGTGTGTGAGCGTGATGGGGAGGAGAGGTGACTTGTGGCCTACATGCTACAAATAATCTTTTTATCTAACACACACACACACACACACACACACACACACACACACACACACACAGCTTTTCCATTAATCTCAAATGGATCTCTGTGCTTTGCAAGTCTTATAATACTCACTCATTCTTAAGGATTTTGTGATTAAGTTATGGCTTTGGATCTCGTACAGAAGTGAATGAGCTCAATGAGTCTCAGCTACATACTGCATGGCCTGTAAAAAAGAGACTGTGACTGTGTGTGAGCTAGTCAAACCACAAAGACAGAGGTCTAGTTTGAAAAGCTCAGCTTGTGTCTGGGATCTAATCTTCAGTATTTCAGGTCAACATGAGAAAGAAATAGAGAGAAAAAAAAACAGGCACAATTCAGCTGAGAATTCATTTTCTGCCTATGGGAGGAAGAACTAAACGTAACATGATCACAATCTTAATAGCTCCCACTGCAAAGTGTGCCAACTTATACAAAAGTAATAACTACCATAAGTAGTAGAAAAAGAGTAACACAAATAGTATCAGGTCAACAGAAACAGCAGTCTAACAAACCACACAGTAGGCAAATCTCACGTACACCCTCCTTTTAATGTTACACATGTACAGCATTGCCCTGGATGAGAGGGGGCAGAATGTATGCTAGCATACAGGAGACGTTACTTCCTGTAAGGAAAGATGGCGTCTGCTTTAATCCTCTCTGACTGGTCCTCACCATGAGGGTGATTATCATGGACCGTCTGAAAGGGCTGACAGTGCCCCAGGGATGGATGGCTTTAGATCTACAATCTCAGGCTGCACGCACACGCTCCTGGACATGCATTAACTTATACGTTGGCCTACACTCACTCACACACACCAGACATGACAGTAAAGTGCTGTATATGGTGCTGTGAGGATGACGTTGAAGGTCGTAATTAAAATGTCTCTTTGTCCCTCATCGAGAGGTTGTCTGGCTCGGGTCCAGCAGGGCTGGAATGATTTCCTCGATAAAAGCCACAGCACACAGACCAGCATTTGCAGCCAACAAACGTTGCTATTCAAAAAAAGACCCATGCCAACAAACAAAAGAGGAGCCTAATCTTCTAATTGCATCTCCACAAAAGCATGGCTGTCTGTGTTGGATGCGTATGGAGCTGTGTAAGAGCAAAATGTCATTTACTCATTGCAGAAGATGCTGCTGTGCCCCGAGGGAGCAGGCAGTGGAGGGAGGGCAGTGCCACCTGCTGCTCATGACTGGAAAAAAAACGCCGGACTATAGATGTAGCTGTATATGTGCAGAAAAAGTCCTTGTGTGTCATGCATAGTATTTATTGTACCATTTTAGTGTTATTATTTCAACCAGTGCTTCTCCTACTGTGACGTGTCGAAATGTTTTCTGTGAAAAAGGCCCATGATTCACAACCTCAACGTTCAAACACCAACGATCCAGATGCTTACAGACATGGAAAGGTATAGAACAAAGTAGGGCTGGGCAATATGGCTGAAATTCATAATAAGCTATAAAGAAAAATATTTGTTTTGTACTATCAATAACCGTTGTTATGCATTACATCAGAAAACCTGTACACACCAGACAACCTTTCACCCCAAGGACGAGCAGTCCTGTGACTTTGTCTACTGCAGGGTGTTTTCTGCAAGTAAATACTCGAGAGGAAAATACAGGAAAGAATGAAAACCTGTGTAGTTTGAGGCCAACAGGAAATATGCAAAAAATGTGCAGAAACTTTGAATTGGATATACATTTTCTCATGAGCCGTTTGAGAAACTGGATGAAACGTCTTAACAGTATAGTAAGTCAGGGGACGCTGACGCCCTCTGAAGCAAATATCCACCATCTCTGCAGGAACATAAATATTGTTCAACAATAGCGAGGAACGCTGGATCTGCTGAACTTACACTTCCTCAACTTCCTCCTCCATTCAATTAAGGCTCTTTATCTGACACAGAGAGATTCCTGTTGGAAAGCAGCTAAAGCATTTTCTCACTTTGTTTTTTCCCCCCTTAAAAAAGGTGGCATGGTGCAACAAAAGGCTCATGTGGCTCTGGAGTGGGGGGGGGGGTTGGACGACTTAAAGAAAGGGAGAGGCTTTTCCACATTTCAAGCGAGGAATTCCTTTGTTCGTGTTAATTCATTTTAATCATACCGTATTATAACAATCATCAGTCAACTAAAGATTTGCAGGTTTAGGAGGGATATAGCTGGTATTCACAGTATGTTTATTGGATGCCAGTGTTGTGTAATGTAACACCAGGTGATGTCACCTGTGGCTCATCCAGTCTGTCCACTGACCCAACATGAACCCGCTCGGCCTGCAGGGCGTGTGATTTCCAACTGCCTCAAAATCTGTCTCAAGATATTATTAGCTACAGTTTTTCTATTTTACTCTCGAGAGAGCTACAAAACAATTTAAAAAAAAAGAATCAGAAGGAAAACAGCAGAAAATAAGGCAATTATGGCCATATGGATTGTATTCTCAATTTTTGGGGTGTTTGCACTGTTCTGTTTGTAATCTTTTCCAACAGTTTGAGAAGTCTGAACTGCATCATTAGCAAGTAGCATGGATAGTATAATGTAACCTGGCTAATTAAAGAAGGAATTGTTTAAAATACCAGATTTGGAGCTTATCAAAATCAGACAAGCACACACAAGACGCTGAAGTTACACTTCAGAAGCCACAACAAAGGCTACGTTCAGACTGCAGGCAAAAGTGGCCCAAATCTGATTTATTTTTTGTGCATATGGGTCTCAGATCTTTTTTTTCCCTCTATAACAGTGTTAACAGCTGATGGAATCTTATCTTTTCTGATTTAGGCCACTTTCATATCTGGGCCTAAATCAGATACAGGTCAGATTTTTTTGCAACGCGACCTCGTTTGGAACATTCATATGAATTCTTGCAACTTTTACGTCACTCTACATCACATTCGTCACAATTCTGCGCTGGCGGGAGTCACTCGGTGAAGACAAACATTGACAACAGCGGTGATGGAGGTAGTCAGTGGAGGGACAGCGAGGTGCAACACACGCACGGACACATACACCACCGTACAGAGGTAGCAGTCATTGCTCAACAAAAAGCCATAATTACAAATTTGGCTCTCTTTCTACTCATTGTCATCATCAGCTCACGTATTCGCTACAGGTTCCACTGCACATCAACCTATATAAATGAGACTACAGTGGCCTCCATGTTTACTTCCATATGACAGCGTGCGGTGTGTGACGTCTTTGTTATTGCTCTTCTGTGCATGTGGTCAGTTCAGGACCGTGGCCAGTTCACACTGGAATCTCATATTGGCCACATAAAAAAATAAAAAATGTGAACATCTAAACAACAAAAAAAAAAAAAACATATCTGAGCAATACATTTAAAGCCAAAAAGGGTCTGGTATCTTGTGAAAGCATTTATTCCACCACCTTTGGCAGAGACCTGGACATTTTATTGAGTTGTAATGTTTATTCTCAGCCATTATTCAAAATAAGAACCACAAATTATTAAGTCTATTTTTTTCTACTGACTTCCAGAGAGCTGATTCATTGAAGGGAAGCTGACTTGGATCCAGTCTGGAAAGGTGTTATTAATAAAGTTAGACTGGTGTGTTGCACCCAAACAGAGCAGAGAAAAACCAACACATCTGAGACACAAGGCGACTGCCGACAAAACAAGCCCAACATCTGCTGGGTGGTGAACTCCGTTTGCCCTGGAGAAGGGAAGTCAATAACTCCCAAATTACATGAACACAGAACCACCTTATGTGATTTTTGGCTCCTGCTGGGCCTTATCACAATGCAACTGAAGAGGGTGAAGTCTGTAGTCGGAGCCACAGATCTGCTGAAACAGTGTTGGCATTGTGTCTTGAACAGATTCAATAGGATAAATTACATCAGTGTCTGGACTGGGTTTCCTTTCTTTCCAAAGTGGAAACAAACAGAAAGTAACTAAACTATTCTCAGATTCATTACTTTTGCAACAGCAGATTAAGGAACCGCAGTCAGCAGTCCCCAGGGCAGGCAATGTTGGAGGTTGACTGTTCATTACATCATGTGCAATATCCATTAAAAAGTTTGACTACAGTGCAAGTTAGCACCACAGGCAAAACACATGCCTGGGAGATAATCTGTGAAGTTTAACAACTTGCAGCTTTACAACTACATTAACATTATCAGCCCTGTTTCGTCAAGTTCGGGCTTGGCCTCCCAAGTTTTGTTAAATGTCTTAAAATGCAAAAATGTGCTTCTGTTGACAGAATTACACCTAAAACTGATCTCAGAGCCAAATAACAGTTTAATGTGCAACACAAACCAGCAGCTGTGTGAGCACTTTAAAACAGTTTCCCAGTAGCAGTGTCTTGCATGGTAGCTCGCTGCCATCGGTGTCCATTTACCATTTAAGAGCTACCTCATGGAAAAGGTTTTTTAAGGTTTAAGATTTCTTCCATGTAGAGTTCTAGTGTCTATAGATAAAACAATTCCACCTGTTTTATCATTTCTTGGCCTCCTGAGGGCATTTCCATTAACACATTAAAGTCATTATAGAGAGCAGATTTCGGTTATGAAATGGGCATCATGTGAGGAAGTGTTTATTGAGCGGATAGCCATTGTTTTTCACTTTAATTAAGTTTTTCTGTTCTGTTAAAAGATCTCTGGTTATCTCAGAGATCAGCAAGAGATAGTGGAAGAAATGGTCAGAAACATCAACGGCATGGACGGATCAGAGGCCAGTTGCAGAGTGGTAACGCAATCTGTATGTAATTCTATCTTTTGAAAGTAGAGAGACGTGTTTAATAAAACATTTGTCCTGGTCAATAGTCTGCACAGTGCGTTCTGCCATACAGGAGTCACTATGTTCAGCTGATGACTAAAATGAGCTAGTCAGCACATATAGGATCACAGAGCATTGAACACATTTTCATTTCATAAAGTGAAGTAGCATCTGCAATTACTCAAGTCGTCTCTTGAGAGAAGATTTCAAAGATAGGAGGAGGAAGGATTTACGATGATTGCAGATTATTTACTGACCAAAGAAGAGGTAACATCTCGCTGCGGTAAAGAGTATTAAAGAGTAATGTATATTTGAGCGAAGAGCACAAAGTAACGAACAAACACTTGAATGCACACAACAGGACTTAAAGCAGATGGTCAGTGTACATGTTGGTTGGTAGAGCCATAACACAATAGTTCTCACCAACACAGTGTTACTCCAAGTGAGAAGTCAGATATTTGAAAGTGTTACATTCTTATAAACCAGAAAGTACTTGAGTGTGCAAGGGTAATCTCCTCTGTACCAGCTCCTTTCTAAAGAAAGCAACATTTTAGAAATCTCCCACATAGACATCCTTTGTACTGTAGGCTTCCATAAATAAAGAATATATTAACATTTGCTCCACTAATAAACAAGAACATGATGTTTTATCTGGATTAAAAATTTGTCTAGAGCAAAATTGCTTTGGTTTTCATCATGGTCATCTCCCTGGTAAATGTTTATCTCGTATGTCAAAGATGGTTAAGAGCATCATTGATTGACAAGCAGTTAAGCACCAAAACGGAACCTACAGGAGCCTTTCATGGACGCTCAAAACACCACATGAGGAGTCCTTGTGTCCCTGTGTCCCAGGATTATAAAGATGTTGGAATAATAAGCAGGTTAGCAGTTCAGAAAATCTCTTTTCACACTGGGGCTACAAAGCTGTTATAAAGGCTGGGAGCTTCACATCTGGGCTTCACCTGTGATTGTGAACGAGCCAACTAGAGCTGATTTCCCACCATGTGGCTTCAACAGTCTCTGCTCTCATGTGGTTAAACACTTTCAGTCAGTGTGAAGGCTGGGAGTGTTTGAAAAGTGAACATTTGCATTTTACATGACAAACCCAGAATAATAGTAAAACTTAATGATTTCTGCAAATTCTTAATAAGGATTCAGAGATATGCGTGAAGCCCTGAACAGATGGCTTTGGTGGCTTCTGGGGTGGTGCCCGACTGGCCTGGGCTCCAACATGAACTACACATAATTGTCCCCTTCCTTTCTCTTTCCATCTGTCCTCCTCCTCCCGGATGTAATCCGCTTCTCTAATCTTGATGCCCAAACATGGCAAGAGCTACAAATAAAAAGACAAGTAGTACCCACACACATGACTGGGATGCCTTGCCGACTGACTCGTCTGTGATGCCAGTGACTTTAGCAGCTCAAACATACTTTATGCTAACTCATGTGCAGTCCCATGCAGTTGAAAAAGCCCTGGCTCTCAGTAGACTGCACATCCCTTTCACCTCAACAATAACAAATCAATCTCAAAACATGTAGAGTACACAGAGTGAGTCCACACAGCCATTGCCACGTTATTTAAAACATCATTTTCCTAATAAGACTGCTGGTCAGAGCATCAGACTGTCAAAAAACTAAAGGCAGATAAATGAAAACATGACCGATGTGTATGCCTCTCCACATTATAAACCAGGAGAGGTAGCCGAGCTTATCTCACTTCTCATCACAATGCAGATGACACGCACGCACGCACACACGACCCAGTAGCTGACAGCGACCGACTGCGAGCAGCTCCAGGTCTGTACCAGCTCCAGCAGAGCTACACAGTCTCACAGGCAGACATTAATAACGTAATGCTGCACACGGACACATGCTGCAGCCCCGGCTTGACTGGCTGGAGCTCTGCTGCAAAAGGAGCAGCGATGTTGGAAAAGGAGAAAAGGGAGAGGATTGCTTGAGTGTGAAGGTCAGACAGAAGGTGGAAGGAAAAGCTTTGTGTGTTCAGGCTCACTGACAGACCTCAGGAAGAAAACATGTGGAGCTGCAGTATCAAACCCCAGGCACCACTGTGCCTTACCTTTCACATAACTAGAATCACTAAACTCTAATAATCTTAATGTTAAACAATCAAATAAAACATTATCGTCATCATCATCATCATCATCATCATCATCATCATCCAACCCTAATGTTGTGTTTTGGGTCCTGGAGACCCCGGCCCTCTATAACAGCTCAAAAAACAACTAAGCATTGTTTCATTCCCTTGATACTTAATACCTAACCTAATGTTATGATAATTACTTATACACCTAATTTTAAACTAACTATTAGTCTTTGTTAAGGTTAACAATGACATATTACAGAAGTCTGTAATAGAAATGATGCATTATCTCGGTTTGACTCCAACATAATTAAATACAACAAATGTTAATATGCTCTACCTGTGTTCGCTGATGACGGGATTTTTTTTTTACCATTTTATTTTATTAAGTATTTAATCTCAGAACCACAGTACACATTTTTATGGTTAATTTAAAGCCATAAAGCCAAATAATAAACCAAAGGTTATTGGGATCAATACAACCGACTCTTGCAACAAGTTAACCCTAACCCACTACGGTTTAAAAGTTGCAGAGAGGGCTGCACCTCTGGTTTATTTAGGTAACTGCTGCTAGAGTGTTTGGGTACATTCAGTGGGGCATAATAACATTTATTTAGGCTCTGCATAGCCTGCTCCCTCACTTACACATGAACAGAACAGTAGCTAAGCGTAAGTTACAGGGTCAAAGTTCGTCCTTTTTTAGGCTAAAACTTGTCACTGGACTAAAACACAGTAATGAGAGGGCTGGGACCTTTTTCTTTTGCTGATTAAGTTCATTTTCAGAGCCTCAGTTGTGGTAAAATATTCACTGTCACCATTTTCCACTGAGCTTTGCTGTTCAATTATCTATGAACTAAAGAAAAGGCAGTACAAGTGCACACAGAGTTGTGAGAAGAGTGCAGCTGCAGATTGCTGCAGAGTGCTGGATGATTCTTGAATCCAAATGAAAGAGCATGAAATTATGTATAGCACATGGTGTGCGTCACCAGCACTCACACCTCAAGTAAAAGAGGTGTCAGAAGAGAGTCAAAAGGAAATAACTCAGTGACACACTTGGCATCCTGCAGAGTCTGCAACACATGCTCACAGCTGTACATTGTGACCATCATGATACGATTGTAGAGTTAAATCTACTGTATGTTGGTATTTTGACTTTTTTTCAACTATTTCAACATCAATATATATATATTTTTTTTAAATGTACGGAGAGTTAGTTAGTTTTATGTTGGGATTTGTTGCTGATGTGAAAAAACTTGAGCAATAAATGTCAGACAGAAGCTTGCGTTATATTATGAACTACTTGCCTGCCAATGGCAAGTCAATAATTGTCATGGCCACGTTTCTGTGTAAAAGAAAACATTAATTCGTAAAGTGAGTCATTGCACCATCAGAGATAAATATCTCAGTTAGCAGCTGCTCTGTGCAGTTATCTCTAATTTCCTTAGTTGGAGGAAAACTTTTTCTTTTAATCAAATCAAGTTTATTTATATAGCCCAATATCACAAATTACACATTTGTCTCAGTGGGCTTTGCAGACTGTACAGGATACGACACCCTCTTCCTCCAGACCCTCGCACCCCACAAGGAAAAACTCCCTAAAAAAAACCCCACAATTAAAGAGGGAAAAATGGAAGAAACCTCAGGGAGAGACTGAGGAGGGATCCCTCTCCCAGGACGGACAGACGTGCAGTAGCTGACGTGTGTACAGAACAAACAACATAGTATAACTACAACATAGACAATCCATGTGACAGAGATGATGATGTGATCGTATATATTAAAAAGATGGATCCAGGAGGATCATTGGATGCTTTTATTTAGCAGCCAATGCCAAAAACTCTAACCTGGCAAGGGTGCAGAGTTTGGAGATAAAGGGAATTTCAACCTGGGAAATAAATAACTTTTAGAGGCAATGTTAAATAGCACAGACCTTCTCTAGGAGAGATATTTTCAACTCATCTGGGACTTTAAAAAGACTCTTTAAAAAAGGGAGCTGCAGTCAGAAACTCTCTGTGAGTCAAGCTGAATGGAGTGATGAACTCCACTGTTAAACTACCTTGGGGTCTTCATGGCTGCTGGGAACAGCAGTGACTGAGCCACCATGGCACAACTTGACAGTGATGTGGAGAGAAGGATGTGGGTGAAGGGTAAGTTCAGAAGAATTAACAACAGTGACAGGGAGATAGCAAAAGGGGGAGAGAAAAAGCTTTGAGCAATGCAGAGATTAATGCACAGAGACCCAAAGATCAGAGGTCCCCCCCCCCCGGCTCTGTTCACTCTATCCTTCGCGGGCATGACCCCAAAAGGACAAAAATGATAAGCTTGCCAATGAAGTTCACATTCCAGCATTTCATTCAAGTTAAATATGGCTATAATACCCTTAAAAAAAAAGAAAAAGATGAACTGCACTTTAGAAAATGTTCCATTTCTGCATCTGCTGCGGGAGCGCTTCACTTTGGCACTCAAAAAGTTATTCCTGTATAATCTCCATATTACCAAAAACAGCAGATTTATGTTACACAAAGTGACCGAAGCACACACACACTCAAGAATGAACATTACAGTTTACTGTCGCTGTAAATACACAGTCACACACTAAACTGTGCTATGGACAACAATCACACAGATAATGATGTCAAAGATGGTGAACTACTGTCAAACTGACACTCGTGGCGTATTTAACTGTGTATGTAGAATATAAATATGTAGATTTTGAGTGGAACGTAATCTGCGTGGGATGATGTACAGACATTAATCTGCTCGGGGCTATACTGGGCTCATGCAGGCCATCTGCGATTGAGGAATAGGCAGCCCTCTGTTGATATTTGTTTAAATTAGTGTGTGATAGGCGGGCCTGTGTGGCTCTGAGTTAAGCTGTAAACTCCAGATGTGTGTGACTGTGTGTTTATGTTACTGACGCTCGTGTGTCTATTTATCTATTCTGTGTGACTGGACCGATTGCTGACAAAGCTGCCATCGTCTAGCCAGCAGCTGTGCTGTGCTAATAACAATAATCCAGTCTGTAATGTAAAGAAAACCACAGCTATTTTAGAGGAGAAATACATTGAATGCCATCTAACCACTAATGTCACCAGTGGCCAGTGGAATTTATTAGGCTGTGATGGAACATTTTTATATTCATTACTGTAACACATGGATTAAATTTGCCAGATATATTTTAGGGTAAAATGTTAACAGCATTTTACGTAGTAGTAGTCTTATACAGCATGTCTGACTTTACACAGTCACAGAGTAGAACATTTAAATAACTGCACATCATTAACATGCTGATCACATAACGACACAACTGGTTGCATATTATTAAAAAATACAAATAAATAATAAGTTATTATAGTTTGCGATGGTTACTACATGTTTTTGCTTCAGTTTACAAAACTTAACAGAGGAGCTGACGTGCACCCTCAAAATGTGCAGCTCTATAGATCAGGCCACATGCTGACTTGTGGGACTGATATCTCATAGCACTATCACAGGGCAAGAATTTTTCTTCATTTTCAGTGGGGTTTAGTAGGAAGTGCTGGTCATGCTGTCAATTAAATTTACCATAAACTATCTAACCGAAGCCACTGATGGTCATTCATTAAGTTCACTAATAAGACTGAAGAGTGAATAGAGTTTACCTGCAGCATGCGCAACCAAAATACTGTATAGTCTGTTGCTTGTTTACATCTGTCATTTTCTTACTTTTCGACCTCAAACTCACGTTAAGAAGGACATTGAGGTGGGAGATTGAAGCATAAAAATGTTTCACCTCATGAATTGAAAAGACATAATGTACTTGGCAGAGGACACAATCCCATGGGGAAAGTGCTTTCCACTGTGGGAATCATATAAAAAGCTTAAAGCAGCGAGTTAATTGTAGGCAGCAGCACACAGGAGTTGGCACAGCAGAAGGAGTGGGTACCCCTACCTCACAGCACAGACATCCTGCACGAGTGGACGTTTACATACATGAAGAGAAATGTGAAAAATGCATAATTTCTGGGAGGGACCTTTCCTTCTCGTTCCTTTCCACTAGTTGAGAGCAGGAATCTGATTGCTGACCTTAGTCTGAATTCTCAGGCTAGCTCTATTAATATCCCAGACACCAGCGAGCGCAAGACTCCTAAGTCAGCAGCCAGACTTCGCTGGCCAGGCTCCGCTTTAGTCTGGCTCTAGATGGACCCGGCTGTTGATTAGAAAGAAAAACACAGCTTCCGAATCGACTTCTCAACTCAATGAGGTTAACCATCCTTCAGTGTTTACAAGAACAATTGCAATAAAGCTAAAAATATACCAAAGATGGCAAAGATCGCCAGTCATGCACATTCTAAGATATCGACATCTGTAACTGCACTGGGATGAAACCTGCGTCTTTTTAAGCAGAATGGTTAAACATGACGATGCACAAGCCCTCACCATTTCCCTCGAATGCTAACAGTGCAGAGAAGGGGGCACCCTTTTGGCACGACTCCCAGGGAAACTGGGCTGCAATGCCAGAGACGCTGCTATGCCATAACCAGACTGCTTATTCAGAGAGGCAAAACTTTTGTCTCCACAAACTCTGAAAAAACAGAAATCCATATTTAGACAATAGTGATGTGCTGCAGCTCCAAAGCCAACAAGAGCTAGTTGAAAATCAGTTGTAAATGTGCCTGAATGGATCAAAAGATGAACAACGTGTGACAGGCTTCTGAGATGTGCTTTTAGACACGCCAAACTCCCGTCACGCCACAAACTGACTTTCTGTGTTTTATGGTGACAGAAATGTATCGCTCAAACTTCTTCGTGTCACACAGGAATTCCGACTGATGCGTTTGTGTGAGGTTTGCTTTCTTTAAAAACACCGGTGGGGATTGTTATACATTGTCCTGGGAAGTTATGCAATGCCAATATCTTTTTTTCCTGGCTCATGCTGTAGTTTTCCCAGTGAAAACAATGTCATAACCAAAGTGGCTGAGTTGAAAAGGCCACAAGTGTCATTTTAGATAAACACGCTCCCAGAGCTACATCTTATTGTCCGCCTACAAAGTTTCTCCATGATGTCTTAAAGCCAAAAATGAAGAAACTCTACTTAACTTTGACAATGCATAAAATACATCCTCTTGTCCACTAAAGTCACAATGTCCTGCGACACCTCTGTGAGCCATTTTAAATGCTTAAACGAGAAGTTACACTGTGCCGAGGTCACATAATTTGAACACCAATTTTAAGATGTCCTTTGGAGTGTTTTGTAATTCGATCCAGTACATCATCAAAGGTAAAAACACATCCCTCCCTACTTCAAGGTGCTGCTAAAATATGTCACATTCCTCACAATTAAATCAAGATCAATTACTTAAACATTTAGCATATTTAAAAAAAAAAGTAATAACCTGGCCACTGGTTAATATAAATGATTAAAATCAAGGTATTTTTTTACTTACTATCCCTTTGCAGGTGAGCCAAGAAGCTGACACTGCATCAGTAAAGCAGAGAATGGACCTCCAGTAGTCAAAAAATAGCTAATCAGAGGCTTACAAGTGTGCTTCAATCCCAGTTTCCCCCAGCTTCTCTGCCAGCAAGAAGAGAGTTTGGTTTCCATTCTTTCCCCCGGCATCTCAAGGAGAGTTAAGAAATTAAGCTGACCTAGACAGTTCCAGGTCAGCTTAATTTCTGGTTGAACAAACTCTTTTTAAGGAATACATGTGCACGTATAATATAGACTGGGGTGCACTATGATCATCTCTATCACATATACATACATACATACATACATACATTAAAATCCAATTTAGCATTGTTTTTCAAAGTTACCCCCTGCAGGAATTAACCTGTGATAATGGAAATGACATCACACAAATAACACAACAGCCGTTCTATATGAACCTGCACTAATTTACAGACTAATTAAGTCACTTAAAGACAAAGTATGACTTTAATAAAGACTTAGATGTGCTTGCAACTGGACAAAGTCAAACCAGGGTCAAGTCCAGCAGGTGTTCATGCCCAGTAGTTCACAGTATGTGAGCTATTTAGGAGTCTGTCTGTGGCTGCAAACACAATTCACTTCAACGGGTAAACATTAGTTTGACCTCGGTTCTAGATTTTAATGGGGAATTGATTTGGTTAACTTAACTGGAAATAAAGCGGTCACCCTCAGCGACACAGACAGTCTTGCGTCATAGCTATTTTAAGACAAATAAAATGTTTTGGGGCATTCAGCCTCTCTTCAGTTTCTGTTTTTACATCGGTGCCTTAAAAATAACCTCAGAGGTGAGTCTGACCTCGTTCTGTTGTACAGACATTTTATGTTTCCTGTGTCTTTGTTTGATAAAAAAAAAAAAGAAAAAAAAGAACTATAAAAACAAATACGAAGGATACTCAGAGAAAGGTTAGATTTAGTGTGTATCGCCCCATAAAAAGTTGCCTGTGGCAACCTGTTAATCTCCTAAAACTACCGGATGTTTTTCTTGTCTCCTTTGAATGACCAGGAGTCTAAAAAAGAGACTGGAGGAGGTTTTCCAACAAAAGGAAGTCATTAGCTCCTTATGATGCTTAAATACTAAGGCCAGCTCCATAAAGCAGTCAGTAATGGGCATCCATGCTCTGTGTCCTCTTAACCTTTGAAGATCACACACACACACACACACACACACACACACACACACACACACACACACACACACACACACACACACACACACACACACACACACACACACACACACACACACACACACACACACACACACACACACACACACACACGTAATTAAAACTACCTCACACAGAGGAGCAGTAAATGAGTATGTGGTTTCCTGCCAGTCAGAGGTTTTTAAACACTCTATAGTTTAGCAATTTTGGTTGAATCTCAAGTAATATCATCGTAGATTTACTGCGACTTCCCCTAAATTAGGAAACATAAATAGAAGAACAGGTAGAATGGATTTAAGTATTTGTGACATTTTATTTGAATGTAAATGATCAATATTTAATTGGAGACAGTTGATAACTTGATCAAACTTTTAGGCAGCAGTGGTAAAAAAAAAAAAAGTTGTGTATTGGTCTTATAGTGGATTAAAGTGTTTTTAAACACAGCCTTAATTTGTTTCCAGTGCACTCGCCTTTGCTAAGCAGTAATTAAGGAAGTTAATAGGTACATTTTTAATATGTCCAATACGACAAATAATACAAAAACAGATACAAAGTTACAACAGTGGGTTAATGAACATTATTCTTTATCTATATGACAATCTGTCAGTCCAAAGTGCTGAAGAATATCTTTGAGCAGTGTGACTATCTGGGATGAAATTCTCATAATGCCTAATGGATGTTACTGTAAAATACATCATACTGCATGAGTTATGAAGATCTAAAGCATGGTCTTTCCCATAACTTATATCTATTTCTTACTGTTTACTTTTGTTTCAGAAACGTGCTCCTTGGCAGTGAGGGTGGAGACACAAGAAGAGAGATGGGTATAAAGAGGGATGCCAGTGTGGTTTGAGCTCCTGGATAGGAAGGTCAACATGCCACAGGTATGCGAGTGTGTTTATGTGAAGGTTAAAGACAGACAGCCCGAAAGCCAGAGGGAGTGAATCCTGTAAGTGAGACAGACCATTTTAGACCGATGGGGGAGCTCCTTCTTACACCGGAAGACAAAGAGGAGAAAAAACAAGTTTGGAAAGAAGTGGGGCACATGAAAGGAGAGAGAGGTGAAGGGGGAGCAGCATACTCCAAGGATCGAGGGAGGCAGGAGCCACGTGTCTTCTCTTTGATCCTTCAATGAGACGCACATGTTTTGGTGTTCACCCAGTTCATATGATCCCAATTCTCACAGAAGCACGTTTCAGACACTTCCGTCCCAAATCCCAACAATAGCAACTGCACCGCTTTCAATCGCTGATTCCCCAAACACTTCATATTCCAAATCCTATACCACATCACAGAGGAGTTATTGAGACTTACATATGTTACAGTCTCTTGTACCAATCAATACCAAGACAAGTACCCAAACATGTTAGAGATGATCCAAACATACGATGATCCTCATCAATACGGGCCACATTTACTTTAGTAGGCTAGTTGACACTTTTCTTTCCCCCTCAGGACACCCCGTTTAAATGGGAATATGAAAAATAGCTTGCATTTATTTCCAACAGCAGTTTAAAAATAAGAAAAAGTCTAAATAGAAAAGCTTAATGCGGTCAGATTCTAAACGCAGTTCTGCAGATCTTTTAACATAAAACAAACTGACGTGCCAAAAAAGGTGAGAGAGATTTTAGTGCATGTAGTAACATCAGTTTGTGAAAGGAGCAGATCATATCGCAACAGATTCTCAGTGGATATTACCTATATATTTCTATAAAATGCCAAATCCACAGGTAATTCACCTACAATGCGGAGTCATCTGCACCTCAACGGGATACCAAATCTGTTGCCAGCTCGAGAAAATAGCAGTCAATTTTGACTTATGGAACTCTAGAAAATATCCCCATAAAAGCGCTCAAAGAGTAGTAAATATTTGCTGAATGGTGGCGTGCCAGTGCTGTGGTTATTTCAGCATCTGCTTTCAAAAGGGCTGCGGTGTGGAGTGATATGGATAAAGTCACACTCATGTGCTCACTCACACAAAAGGGTCAGAGGAAGGAAAATCCACGCACCGTACCGACGGTCAATAAAAGTGCACCTGGTCTCTGCCTTACTCGCATAACATTTCTGACACTGTTTACCCACACTGGGTGTTTGTGCAGTGCCTATCTATCTGCTGCAGGTTGGGGTCTCCTGCTTATGTTGGCCACACGGTGCGGAGGTCTGTGATGTTCAGGGAACAGCAGATTTTTAAAAAATCCACAAAACAACTGACTTGATTGGCTCACACTGATTTCCCTGTTCTCCTCTCTTACCTCTCTCACTAAATCGCTTCCTAAATCCCACTTACAGTAACATTCTCTAAATATTGTGGTTGTGTCTTAAGTGTCTTAAACTCCAAGCCTCCTCTCTCCTCCATCTATCATCGTGTCACAGCATGCCAACACATTCCTTGCTTTACAGTACTTACACCCAAGTGCTTAAATCTGATACCACCATCTGTATCTGTTTTTTTTCTGTGGGCCTGCTGATTGTGTTGATGCTGATGGTGAGGATAGAATAATACAGTTTCTTTACTGCCATTTTGTATTTTTAGACATGCTGGATTTTCCTCTCTGCTCACACTTTCCACACATTTCTTTCTGGGTCATTTACAAACCCTTAAACACTGCAGCATCTTCCCTTTTCCTTTTACTCCACATTATCTCCGACTATCCAATATCCGTGTCCTTTTATATCTAAAACCCAGATCCTGAAGATAAGGGGCTCATTGCCACTGACAAAGTGAATCAAGATAGAGGGTTTATGTTCTCTGGGGACGTTAACCATCCTTTACTGCATCCCCTGTACTGGAGAAGATCTCCACCATCTCTCCTGCTCTTCCTTTTGGCTTGCCTGGTATTTCCTCTCACTGTCCTGCGGCATAGTCGGAGCATCTGGAAGTGTTTTCTTAAGGGGAGTGGAGGACTCTTCAGCTGAGGACCATGCTGGCTCTGGACACGCACTACTGTCATCTCTGTGCATTAGGACATACACAGACTCACACACACATAAGCAAGAATGTTCACACACAGGCTTGAGCACTCATGGCTACCATCAGAACATGTCAAACCCATGTAATATTTAAATCTCAAGGACTAAAAATAACTAAAGAGGCTGATGGCTTAACACATGTTGAATATGATGTGGAATAATGATATTAGTTGGCATTGGAACAAGACAAATTGTCTTAGGTGAACAAATGTGATCTGCAACACATTAACCACCTGAAAATAAATTCCTACAGTACATTCAAAATGATTCTAAATCTTTTTGTTGGTACTTTTACTTCATCACTACCAAGGTAGGACAGCTAGCTATTCTTCTGCAGATGTCACATCACATTTCAGAGACATGCTTTCCCATAAGAACATTTGTATGTAGCTTTTCTGATACAGATATTTTAACGACCGTCTTCATTTGTTATCTGCAAGATGTCTAGCTGTGTCTTCACAGTGCCTGCAGTTAGAGTAAACTCTCTGACTTTGCTCCCATGAGCAAAGATTAGATCAAGGCATCTTGGCTCTCGGCCCAGGCAACTGTCCATCCTAACAAACATCAGTCTGGTTGATACACCGCCCGACAGTGGAACTTCACTCGAAATATGGGGAAGTTGCAGTTAGAGAAAAACTCTCCAAGACACACTGTAGTTCAGACGTCTCATAAAATGTCTTTCAGCAACACAGTTTATTATCTGCTTCGTCACACTGTATGTTTTTAGTAACAGCATGACAGTGACTTTAGAAGAAAAAGTCTTTATCAAACATGCAGCATATCTTGAAGATTATTGCATTCTTGGAAATTGAGCCTTCAGTCATAAGTTGATATCTTTAGGTATTGTGCCATGGAATACTTGTCATGTGCTTGTTAAATGTTCGTAAATAGAAAAAAATTAAAAAACCTTGGGCGTTTACTACTGACATTTTATAAAGCCTTTTCTTTTATTAAGCTCCACAGTAGCTGCACTGGAAATAACGTGTCACTTCTTCAACATCTTACCACCAATAAGCCTGAATAAAACTAATAAACCATCAAACAATGGCACATATAAAGAAATGCAAAATGCTAATATGTGTGCTAATGTTTTAGCTGAACTACAGTGTGTTATGGTGAATTTTCCCTTTATGATTTGCCTTGTAGTCACATAAATATTGAATTATGGCTTAATGATTGCATGACACACATAAGCCAAACTTTATGCACACCCCTGCATGTAAATATATTTTCAATAGGCTGATCCCAGAAGGATTAGACATGACTGTACTCACGGGGGTAGGAGGTTAGGAATGGAGCTGCAAATACTATAATTGTGCAATGTGAACATTGATTCCGAGTATGCCAAAAGAATTTAAAACAGCCACACTAGAGATGTGAAATTATTTTATTACCAAACCATGCAGTCAGCTCCACAGCTACATCACTGATTGTCACCATTGCAGAGGACATGCAGTCCATGCAAGCCTCACAAATAAAGAACAGCTGGAGCACAACGCAAATGATCTGAATGCAGAAATTCCTTTACACCCTTTCATCATGGCGGTCAGACTGCTCTGATAACCGCTGCCATGACCTCAACACCTGCCCCACTTCCTACCAGAAAGCTAATCATCCCTGAGTTGGTAGAACAGGGTGGTGTTGTCATAGCATTTCATGCATTGCTAGCTTAGTGCAGGGACATTGGTGGGGGCCATGGGAACTGGGCTGAGATTATTTATAGCGGGTGGGGGGCTTGGCAGAGGCCACTTCTAGGAGGCTTTAGAGGAATGTCTGAGGTCGCCATCTGACCAAAACTTCTGCAGTGGGCTGAGGCTGGAGGTTGGGAGGCTAGCTCAGGCTGACGTGGGACATCTGCAGAGATGAAGACACGAGCCAATTAGCTTCAGGATCTGGTGAGCAGGCCCAGCAGAGACAGGAAGGAAGTGGTGAGCATAGGAAGTTAGGATGTCAGAGGAGGACCAAATAGGGCAATTCAGCAAGGCATTTTAAAGCTCGTCGACAAAAATGAAGCAAAGACTATAACAGCAGTCTTCAAGCAGATATTCCAGAGAGGTTTGACGGGAATGCAGACAAGGAGAGGGGACGTATAGTTCAAATAGCCAAAGATCACATCCTTTTGTGTAGTAAATCTACAGCTGTAAAACATATCATGTGTAGATTCTGTGTGTTTGGTAAAAGTGTTTGACTCTTTGTTGTGTAACTAAGCATCAACTCTATGATTTTATTTTAAAGCTGTAGTTGGTGTCATTGTACAGGTACTTTTAACAGCAGACACAGTAGGAAATGCAAAGGTGTTACTCATAACATTAACAAGGGCTCTGTTGCTCTATTCAACTGAAGCAGTAAGTCGTGACAGTGTGACAATACCAGGACCCTGAAACTGCCACCATTCATTTTATAATTTACACTTGCCTTGTTTCCGCTGCGACACCTCAAAATGCCTTCAATGAAAAAGGGCTTATTAAATTGCAATATACTGACTATACTGTATTGTGTTTCTAATAATGTGATATGTTGTAAATGAAGGCAACAACATATTCTAAACTAGAAGGGCACTCAGAGCGCAGACTTCCCCCAAGGCCAAATGCCCTCTCTCTCTCAATGTTAACGAAAGTGAAAAAGTATGTGTGTATCAGCCCCGTAATTCGGATCAGCACCAAAGTATGTGGTTTGTTCCTCAGCCCATGCTACAGCCCTCAACCCAGTTTCATAGTGACTGCAGCCATCCACCATCCAAAATAAATCAAAAAAGAAAAAAAATGTGTACAAAGTATTTCCCTTGTGATGGGGTTACATAATTACTCCCGACAATAACCTACATAATTCATAATAACTGACATGTGCCTTACAATACAGCTTTTATTCCTGTGGAAAAACGGGCTCTTGTAAAAAAATACCAAACACATGATAGTGTCGATTGTTCACAACAAATCCCTCTTTAAGCACTTATCCTTCATCATCTCTTTATTATTGTCTTACGCTGGCCTCATATTCAGTGAAGTGTTGCGTGCCTGCTCCCTAACCCGATTGTTTGCCCTCGCATCAAACTGAATATGCCCAGAGGGCCGCCTGTCAAAGCCAAGCCCACAAGCCAAAACCCCAACGCTACAGCCTCTGTGTCAGCATCCCCACTGTGCCATCATCTCACTACATGCTCAAAGAATAAAGCCCACACACTTAACCAAGTGGAGAGTTATACAAAATGATGGGTCCGGTTTCACTGAAACGCCACCCTCCCTCACTGAAGGGCTTACAGAGTAGAGTGGCACTACTGTTGGTGTGTGGATATACTGAGATAATGTACAGGATTACAGGCAAGAGTTTACATTAACATTTGTGACTGTTTGGTGGTTAAGATTCACATATCCATTTCACCTCATCTAAGACATTCAACCTGTTGAACCATGAAGTGAACATACTGGAAGTAAATGTCATCAGATCATGTCCCACACCCATCATTTGACATTCCTATGGTTTAATTACTTGAAATGTTTTGTTCACAATAAAATGTACTGTATGTGTCCTTCAACAATGACTCAATGAACAGTGCACAGACGGGCGTGGTGCAGCATATCTCCAGATTCTGCTATTCCAGTTTGTAAATGAATGCAATGAGCGTGCACACACCAGCAGTGACAGCAAATGAGAAAAACAGACACAGCTACAGGGGAAGCAGAGAATGGGGAAAAACAGCATCAACTGCAGTAGCTAGCAAGCTAATGGGCTAATAAAGTCCAAGTATAGACTGCCTACACTTTGGCTGCAGTGGCAAGCAGCAATTGAAGGCACAGGAAGCTAATGGCTAGTTGAGTAAAAGCCACAGAGGAATGCACCATGGTAAGTGTGTGTGTGTGTGTGTGTGTGTGTGTGTGTGTGTGTGTGTGTGTGAGAGAGAGAGAGAAAACATCCCCTCCTCTTCTTCTCTGTCTACAGCTCGCACTGCCCATGAACAGTGACGTCATTCTGTGTGTGTGCATGTATGTGAGGTTATGTGGCATTTTTAGGCTAACAAAAGGAAGCCACAGCCACCCTCTTCTTGCTCCACCACACCCCAGAGTCCTGCGTGGTTTACAGCCACGGGGTGTGGGTGCAGGGGAAGGGCACTTCAGTTATGTCAACCTTGACTGAACGATGGCTTTCAGAGGAGAGATGCATTGTGTTAAATGAGAATCACACAATGGGTGTGGTTTGAAGAGCAGGAACTAAATGTATGTAGACTTGAACATCTACTCGTTTAATCCCATACCCACAGAGAGGTGTGCCAAACCATCATGAGTAACCAGTGAATGCCGTCACACAGCAGCAGCAGCAGCAGCAGCAGCAGCAGCAGCAGCAGCAGCAGCAGCAGCAGCAGCAGCAGCAGCAGCAGCAGCAGCAAGCAGCAGCAGACAGATGTTGAAAGTTTCCTCACAAGGTGTTCCCTCTGTCAGCACACACACTGCAGCTTTGTCACATAGGCTAGGAATGTTGCTGAGGAAGGAACCGGGGTTTGTCACACCCATACGGATCCACTCCTCTCCACCCGTCTGTGAGCTGTTTGGGCTTGAAAACAAACAACCACCCACCCCCCTTTCATCCCCACTCAGCCGGGCCAAACACAGCTGCAGGGCTGCAGTGACAAGGAGAAGGGGAGTAGAAAAGAGGGAGGGGGTCAGTTTTGACACTGAGGTGGCAGGTCACTGGCTACTGGAAAGGCGATAACAGATGATCATCCTCCCTCTGACACTGTGTTACGCTTCAGGTGAGCTGCTGACTTGGCTAAGTAAAAAGGAAACTATCAACACTAAAATGTAAAGAGTGAAACTATGCAGGTAGATAAACAAAGCACACCGCAGAATTTCAATCATCACTTTGCCAGACAAGGAACAAGAAAATCTGGGCTTTCAGAACACACCTTTTCTCAAGCCGCTGGTGTGGTGTCAAGTAAAACCCCGAAGCACATAAACACAGAGAAGTCAAACAGGCTCAAATCTTTCAAGGGGAAAAAAAAAAAAAAAAAAAAAAAAAACTCGCACACTCGGTTTAAACCCTTTGTGAAAAGGAAACTACAACAGCAGGCCGGTGAAAATGTCAATGTTTAATGACTTTTCCACTTATTTAAAACAAAAACTCCACAAACTGCACAAAACCCCGCCTGAAAAGCGGTGACTATCAGGGGTAAATCGGGCTGACATCAACCAACCACAATGTCCTCATTTTGGTGAGATAATCAAGGTCAAATCATCCGCGTCTTTGGCAACAAATATGAGGGAAACTCTGGTTTCTTACCTCATCGTCTGGTTAGAAGAGGATTATTGATCCGCAGGAGAAACAATTTCAAAATCCACATCCAATGGAGGTCATACACATAGGAGAGAAACAGAAACACAATATTGTCAACATTTAAAAAATATATCAGCTGAAAACAACAAGTTAAGTGAACATTTATTATGTGAATAACATGCTGGTAATAATCTGAGAAACAATTGATACAAGCTGACATGTTGAGGTAACATTTGGGATGGCATCTGACCTTTTTGTGGTTATCACATAGTATTTCACAGCTGGATCATCCAGTTTCAGGATCTGCCTGACATTTATTTTTTAAAGGGAAACCCTACAACTTGTCTTGACATGCCACGGACTGGTTACATCTTTAAATTTCTCCCTTGCTACCACTCTTCATTAGTTACAAATATGATACAAAAAAAAAAAAAAAAAAAACTATTTATGCTTTATCAATAATAAAAACAGTCAAGAAATGTATTTTTACACTAACTGTTGATGCAGACTCACTTAAATATACTGCATGTCTTTTCCGAGAGCAACTAATCAGACAACCTACCAACAAATTCAACTTCTGCACATAACTCGATCTATTAAAAGGAATATTTTAACCACAAAATGCCCGTTTGTATATTAATTACTGACTCTGTGTTACTTGTTTTTTCCTCGCATGCCTCTATGGTAAATGAAGACTCAAAAACAAAGACACTTTAAAAAAAACACTTTGGACTCACATGGACAAGTGCACCTGTGTAAGGGTGAGACTGTTTATGCGGAAGTGTTTGAAATAGTAAGGATTTGGTGGAAATGCATGTGTTTGGGAAGTAGTGAGCATATGTCTGGATAAATTAGACTTGGGTTATACTGCCCGAGTTTTGTGAGAGTTTGTAAACGAATGTTTCAATATAGTTTTGCTGTTGTTAAACGCGGCCTCCATTTATTTAAATTCATCCTACATTTTCGCTGTTTTTGGATTCTTCCTTCACCGTGGAGGCATGGGAGAAAAACTAAGCTTTCTGCAAGAATTCAAGGTAACACGGGGCGAGTATTTGATATACATATGGTCATTTTGGTGGCGGAGGTGGTATTGCTTTAAACTCATGTCTGTGATAAAGCTTGAGTGATGACGTTGCAAAAGTATGAATGCTTTAAAAGACATGAAATTTAGTTTTCAAAGGCCGAGCATGCTTGTGTTCCCCAAATAAATTGGTGCAGATTTACAGTGGGAGATTATTTACTTCTCGAGGAATGGGTTGCACAGACACAGGACATTAATTATTTCCAGACAAAACATTTGGAAAACTACCATTTCCACCCACTGCTGGTAAAGGTCATTGCTTCAGGAAACGCTGGAGTGTGGCAAGCTCAGTAATGAAACTTATCTTAAAGTCTGGCCCTTTCACATCAGTTCCCGTCATTTGTAATAGACTATATTAGTATAGACCAAATTATTCATGATGTTTGCCATTTACTGATTCTTTCAGTTCTTAAGAGGCAAAACAAATTTCTTTACTTCAGAGCTGCCTGTCCTGGGAAACTTACTGGCAGTATTACAAATATTGATTGAGTACTTTAAACTCAGGACGATTACTGCCTGTCAGCTCACAGAGCAGACTCTGCTGAGACACAGGTCAGAGAACTGAAATCTCATTACAACTTCTGCCACCATTTACAACCACTTCAGGAATAGCTGAAATGTTACAGCTGACAGGCATCGCTTCAGTAGTCCCTGCATATGGACAATATATAATGTATGAGCTGCATATTACTTCTGCTGCTCTTTAAAACAGAATTGGCATCAGTATGCATCACTCCAGATGCACTTTGAGTAAAATTACTGGGGCAGGACAACATGGAAATAAGACTCCTGCGCACTGTTGACAGAGAAAACAAATGAACAGATAAATTCACAGCCACAACTCTCCAAAAATTGAAGCAAATTTAGAGCTGAAAACAACTTATAACGGAGATGCAGAACATGTGATCAACATTAAATTCCTGTGCTGTGTGGCTACTTGCTTGACTTGTTAATTTTTCTTGTACCTCATCTCTTGACCTACATGCTGAGGTCCTCCACCAGGGACGCTGTCAGCGCAGCCACAGACAGCGGTGAGGATGGCAGCATCTCTACGTAGGGCTTTCCCTAAGGAATGTTAGCTACTGCTGACTGTGCCTCCCATTCACACCACTTACTTTCCTACTGGGTGCCTTGCACAGACTTTGTTTTTAAGTGAGTCTGGGTTGGTGTTGTCTTGTTCAGAAAAGGAACATGTTGCTTTATTTGTTAAGTGGGTTATTGGCTCTCAATAAAGCACGCCTAGATTGTAGTTCCACCTACAGCTCACGGGTCAGTTCAGCTAAAAATGGAATTTAATTGAGAAATTAATGTTTTGCTTGCAAGGTTTTCAATTCCCTAACTGACCTGTTTGAACAGTTCAGCAAAGAAATATCACTAAAGAAATGTTGAAACAGGGATTACATGAAAGTCAGACATGGAAAAACTAATATTTGAACTTGTCACGGACATGTAAAATGTGAAGCGGCTCCACAAAAATAAAAGGTGAATATCAGGGTGTACAATTTCATTTTCTGGTAAAAAAACAAAAACAAGATGACTAACCACATTGGAAAGAAACTCTGAAACATGCAACATGGATTTACAATAAGTCTGTTTGTCGTTGTATTTGGTCTTTTGATCATGGTCTCTGGTTAATGCAATGATGTAATAGCTTAGCCTATATTTAGATCTATTAATGTACTCGAGTCATATTTATGAATACAGGACTAGTGTGTGAGTAAAAGGGAGTAATTGGAAACATAAATGTCCACTTTAAAAGCTTCTACCACTGAGTTTTGAGCATACAAGCTCTCTCTCAATTTAAGGTATATGTTTGTGATAAAACATAAATCATCTCATCTGAGGTGCAGCATAAGTGATGATCAATACATGCAAAGAAAACCACATGAAGGCTAAGCGCTGTCACGTTCACGGTCTGCATAGTGAAAGCTGTCATCACCTCCCACCATCTCCTCTCCAGCAGTACATACTACAGGGCAACAGTTTCATGAGCCAGATGTTTCTGTGTGACTGCAGCGCTTCATATCATGACACTGATGTGCCTGAAAATAAACTCCTTTATTTGAACAGACAGGGAGCTCATAAGATGGGGACAGGCTGGGAGCTAACATAGTTTTAAGATTCAGGTGATCTGGAGTAAGGTTAGAGCTAGGCCGATTAATATGACTGGTCCAATATATCAGCTGCTATCAGCTTATTGCATAGAGCAAATAGGAGTATATGTCGGCTGATAAGTAAGAAATGTGTCAAATTGACCACTAGAAAGCAGTGACAAGGTATTTTTCACCTGTAAAATGTCCCTTTAAGCGCAGAGCATCATCACTATTCTTTGAAAAAAAATAAAACAACACAGTTTAAGGACCCTTATAGAGCTGTAACGATTAGACGACTAATCGATTAGTCTATCGACACAAACATTGTGTTGATTGTAATAATGAATTAATGGTGGAGGTAATTTTTCAGGCAGAAATGGCAAAAAAATGCTGTTTTCAGAATGTAAATGTACTGCTTTTCTCTGTTTTATATCATATCAAACTGATATCTTTGGGTTTTGGACTGAACAAACATTTAAAAGAAATCACCTTGGACTTTGAGGAACTGGGATGGACATTTTATAGACCAAACGATTGATCGATTAATAAAAGGAAATGATAATGAAACTACTCATTGCAGCCATAGATACGTTTCTAAAATGTCCATTTTATAATTATCCGATTGTTTGAAATGTCAAGTATTGATATCGGCATTTAACAAATCAATCCAGTATTGGTCAGACTACACTAGTAAGGGAGTGAGACAGTGAAAATATCTCATTTAGGTTTACGCGTAAAGCTTCACAACAAACTAACCCAGAACTGCTTGTTTTACGACTGCTGCAGCGTAAATAAACAAGCAAGCAGTGTGGTGATGGGGCGAGTCTTTCATGCAGTCCCTTAGTTTGTCTGTATGCTATCCAGCTAACACTATGTCTTCGTGGTCCAGAAATAGTTTATTGTGGCGAGTCTTAGTGCCACTCTTGCATAACTGTAGAATTACAGTGTGCTGCCGCTGCTGCCGTGTCCCGTGTCGAGGCTTTTTAGGGATTTTCGTTTAGCAGAACGAAGTGTACTGTCTGCTCCAGTGAGAGTGTTAACATATTTCAGCACATATAAAACAATATGTACTCTTATCATCGGCTTGCAAACCTGGACAACATTTTAATTGTAGGCCCGACATCAGGACAGTGGCGAGTTGATGTGTTTAAACGGTGCATGCTAACCTTACAGCACCGTGTGTCAAAAACCCCATTTAAAGGGAAGGTGTGGGCTTAATTGTGTGTCAGTCCAAATGTACGACAGTAGAAGCGCATCACCGGAGTAATAAAACACCCCACATGTAGTGTCAGATGTCAGAAACTCACCGTGGTTGAAGATTGTGGACCGAAACCGGTTGTTGCTGGACGGATTTTCCATCTTTAAAAGTTTCAGTTAGCGCCAACGGCTGCGACCTTCGTCTTCTTCTTCGTATGTTTTCTTCTTCTTCTTCCTAATTTGTCTTCTTTTTCTTCTTCTTCTTTGGTATTTCCTTAATTTCCTCTCTCAATCCCAACACAACTGCGGTGAAATGACAGCCCGTGCGTTGTGTTTGACCGTCCCCCTTGTGTGTGCGTGAGTGTGTGTTTGGTAGCTGTACACACACACACATACACACTCGCAGCCGCTCAACGAGCCAGCCAGGCCGGTGACGTCACGAGCCGTTGCAGCAGCAGCAGCAGTGTCGGAATGAAAACAATCGCACGTGGATGCGATGGGATAGCTGTCACGTGCACCTGCAAGAAAAAGAAAAAATGCACCATTCATTCATCGCGAAAAATTGACAATGGTGGTGGTGGTGAGGTTATTGTTAGTATTAAAGGCACACAGTGATGGAAATAAGTATTCAGATATTTTACTTAAGTAAAAGCATCAATATACTAAAGTGTAAAAATACTCTATTACAGGTCAAAATCTTACTCAAGTAAAAGTAAAAAAGTATTAGCATCAACATATACTTAATGTACCAAAAGCAAAAGTCCTCATTTCAGAATAATGTGTTGAATTATAATCATGATGCATTGATAAAAAAAAATGCAAATTAATGCTGCAGCTTGTAAAGATGGGGCTATTATAACTACCTTACTGCTGGGTAGCCTAACCTATAACAGTAATATGTTAGTTGATTTATATTTTGTATTATTAATCTTAATATTCAATGTAACTAGCGCAGTACACACATAGAACAAACAATGTGTATTTGAATGTTACATGCACTGAATTTACAGTCTTTACAGGATTCTTGTTGGTGTGTGATTATTATGATGATATGAAAACATATGATCAGTTTGTAAAAATGATGATGCGTTTTATGAAAGAAAGAAGCTCCAATAACATACAATAATGCAATACTAACATTTTCCGTCATTATGGGTACTTTTACTTTTGATACTTTAAGTTAATTTAGCTAATAATAGCTCTGTTCTCTTACTTAGAATACAATTTACATTTTGAGTGCAAATTTTCCTTTACATTTTGTATTTTTAAACTGCGACAGTGTCTTCAATTATGTAATTGATCTGAATACTTTATCCTGCCTTGGTACTTTGCAGTATTTTTAGCAGTACAATTTGTAACATTTGAGTATATACATACTGTCCTACCAGAGAGGAGCAGCTCTATTTTGTGTTTTTATTATACTAGGCTATATGAGTTTCTTACCCTTTTAATTTCACTATAGAATTGAACAGCAGAGATAAATAGTGACATCTAGTGGTCAATCTGTTAATACATTTATAATGAATTCACTTTTCATCTCCCAAGCAAATACAAGCACTATTTTTGCACCACTTTATTGTAGCCCACACATTTTCTCCAGCAATAATGCAGGGCTCTTCCAGTGTGAATTGAACATTTTATTGTCACACTTTGTTCTCTGTGTGTGCTTCAGTAGTAGAGGGAGGTTAATGATAGAGGGAATATGAATAAACTAAGTGACTGAGAGACATCATCATTAATGTACAAACACTTTGAGTCTGTGGTTTGTTTTTAGAAGCAACAGTTTTATTTTTAGCTGTGACAAAAGGAAAAAAACAGTCGCCTCCTCAGAGTCTAAATGTTCACGTTCAGGATTAAAGTGCAGAATTGTTTTCACAGCTTGTGTAAAAAAAATTAAATAAGACAAAAAAAGAAATATAATATTAAAATATCAAAACTAACAATGGAGATCTGGAAAATATAAATATGATACAGAACAAGATGAAATCTCATACAACATATTATCAGCAATGATATTCAATCCACTTGAATCAGGCTTGCACTTATGATACATAAAAAAGGAAATCAGTTCACGTTTTCGAGTCGTTGGCAAGGCTAGCTTACAACAAAGGCACAGCATTGTTCAGAGGTAACGATCCTTTACAAAGAAGTGCTGCGGCGACATTCTCATTGATCCTCAACACGTCCTCTCAGACACACCTGACATGCTCGACATGGCTCGGACACGAATGTACACAGAAATATGGCGAAGCCACTCATGTACAGAAGCATGCCCACGGACGAACACATCAACCAGGAGGGGCTTGTTTTGCAGAAGCGTATTTTGTGTTTTCAGCCTACACATTGACAGAAGGTTACATGCTATTTGAGTCTCACTGTTGCTATTGAATGCTGCTTTACCATTAAGCTGCTGAATTAACTGAATTGTGAAGAAAGCTCCAGAAAACTACGTCCCTGATCCAAAAGAGTGTGATGAGGAGGTGAGAGGTGAGACAGGCCGGTTTTAAGTGCTCTATTATCAGAAAGACCAGCAGTGGTTGCAGCCTCTGTGGGCATCACATACAAAACCAAGCAGTCAGAAACAACACAGAACATCATTCACAAAGGACCAGTCTGTAGGCAGCAGGCAGAGCTGGGACATCCTCTTGGTAGCAAAGACTTCTGCCAAAGGCTCGAAAAGTAAAACATAGTCATTCTTTCTGTAGATATATGACTTTAGATCTCAGAGCAATCAAACAGGATCCTGCCAAAACTGTATTTAAAAGTCAAACCATGCGCATAAATGCATCTAAATAATCAGAAACCGTTTGCTATCAAGAGGATGAATTTTCCAGATCCCATTTTTACAGTTGAAAGGCTCTATCAGTGTCTTGCATTCATATATCAACCTGAACCGAGATAATTTATTTATTTCCTTATCAGTAGCCCAAGAGAGGAAATGAACAAACATGGCTTCAACCAGCCATTTGGTAATATAGTGCAAATTAAAGTACTCAAGTCTATACAAAAAGATTTCAGTGGTTATATATAAAAAACAGATGCTGTGTTTGTTTTTCTCATTTCCTTTTTAGCTTGACTTTCTCGTTTGATTTTCTTATTTAAAATTACATTATTTAGAGACAAAAAAAGATCTTGGTTTAGAAGCTGAACAGACCTAGCTAGTACATCATGCAGCTCGTGAAAACAACAGCAGGGAATAAAATTATGTAATTTAAAGAAAGATTAGAGACAGAAAAGTTATGTTAGAAGGTGCAAGAGAGAAATCTGACAGTGGAAGAAATAATTTCTGAGGAGTGCGCATATTTATGCAATACACGCAGACCGATGCAAAGACAGACGAGTATATACAGTGATATATACAGCTAGCATTTACATGTAAACAAACTGGGTCATCGACAGGAGGAGAGACACATTTGTGGTCAGACAGCTGACATGATGAGGCAGTACCCGGTGAACTACTGTACAGTACATGATGAGACGACAGTGAATAATTAACAACAGAATGATTGCAGATTTAGTTTAGCAAGTGTGATGTGATTAGATAATCCAGTATTACAATTAAATTTACTCCAGCACATGAAAACTCCAAGGTGACCAATCAAATGTTGAGAAACACTATTATGGATGGAGGGAAACGACAGAATGTAACATTTACTGAGCTTGAACTGAGGGTAGGGGATATTTCGTGGTGATAAGGTTCCATCCATCCATCCATACATCTTCATCCGCTTATCCAGGGTCGGGTCGCGGGGGCAACAGCTCCAGCAGGGGACCCCAAACTTCCTTTTCCCGGGCCACATTGACCAACTCTGATTCCGAGGCGTTCCCAGGCCAGTGTGGAGATTCCCAGGCCAGTGTGGAGAGAGATAAGGTTCCTCTTATTTTAAATGCTAAAAAGCACCAAACCTGCCACGGTGGTGCCAAAGTAGAAAAGAAAAAACAAGAAAGCTTTCAGCTGTGCCCTATTGACTGCAGTCAAATTGTAACTCTCCTTAATTTTCAACTGGTCAGCCAATAAAAATATGGCGATGTAGCATACGTATATAAAATATGTCTGTACATTTACAATATTTAAAACATTTACAATGTCGCCAGCCATGTACACTGGTGTGAATGAGATACGCTAACAGCTCTTAAAATTGGGAGATAACGTACCAGATTTATGCAAAAGATTTGTACCTCAATGTTAAGTCAGTGCTACACAATAAATGATGAAGAGGGGCCACAGACACATGTAGGTCTCGTAGTTTATGACCAAATGAGGTCACATGGATACGAGGAAATATGACTTGACAGCGTTATTTACACTCATGCACTCTTCAGTGAACTATTTAAAGCTTGAAAGGTTTTGTTTGACTTGTACAAGTGGACAGCAAGTTGACTTTTGTGTCTTAAGCGACAGACGGGCCCCTCTCCTTTGAAAGTTCAGCTTTGATACCCAAACCAAAAGCAAAATCAAACCAAACTCAGACAGAAACACCTGCAAACACATACTGCACAATGTACTCTGCAGAGGAGGCCGAAGGTTTGCCTTACGCCTTGCTTCTTGGACTATTTTGTCCACATGAATATACACACTAGAGTAAGTAATCTTAATGGAATGACCTCTGATGTTAAATCTAAATGATTCAAGAGTTGAGTCATGATTTGATGTTGGGTCTGATTGCATATGAGATGTTCCACTTTAGCGTCGGGTGCAGCAGAATCAAGCTATCGTAGTTAATGTCTCTTGATTTTACTTTGAATGTGTGCGTCTTGCACAGGTGGCTTTTCAGATCCATGTTTTCCCCGAGTCTCCCCGTTAAGCCTGAGCCAGCCTACGCCCGCAGCTTCAAACATGGAGGTTTACACAACTCCTTCAGCCACTGCTCCACCCGAGGCAGGTGTACGCTGCCTGTGTGGGGTTATATTTCAAATTTCCCACTCCTCCAGTCGTGTTAAGCCCTACTCCGGGTGTTCGGGGTGGGTGTGCAGGCCGTTTTCAGGGCGGGGTATGCTGTGGTTCTCCCAGAAGGCCTTGTGCATCTGCTCCACTTTAGACACCAGTGGTAGACCAATGTCCAAGTGCATCTTCAGGTTCTCCAGCCACTCCTGGAGTTTAGAGAAAGCAGGCCTAAAGATCAAGAAAGCAAATATGGGAAAAAAAAAATACATTAGAAAAATTCAATAAACGGTCTCCCATGATAATTCACAGACCTTGCGGTTTCTTGTGTCTGAGTAATAAAGTGGTTTTCAGTGAAACTTTGCACAATACAATCTGTACCTTGTATTCGGTAAAGACATTTCTACTAAGTTTAAAAATGTTTAAACATTTAAAAGCTGCCACTGAATATACTATATTAAGATGAGCTACAGCCAACAGATTAAAAACTCAAATTACCCAAAAACTTAGAGCGAGATCATTTTATTTTTTATTTTGGGTGAACTGTCCCTTTAGATAAAATTTCAAAGTGAATCTATTGAGGATGTCTGACCGTTTGTCTGCATCAAGGTCACAGCACACAGCAGCCATGGGGAAGAAGGCGAGGGGACAATCAGGGGGACAGAAGTGCTCCAGGAAGCCAGACACGTTCAGTCCGAAATCCATCGCCCTGGGGAGGTAGTCTGGGTCTGCATTCACCCGGCCAATTATCTTAAAACAAAAAGAGAGCGAAAGAGTAAGAAGAATTGAACATGGATCCTCCTGTGCCGATGTGCTGAAAACCAGTAAACCCTCCAAACTGAAGCTGATGGTTCCCAGCAGACCACAACTACCGTCTGCCGGCCTCTCAGAAGCCACATGAAGACAACTTTGATTTTCTGCTCTCTCTAATCCCTGAAGTATTCTCTGGCTAATGGTGCCCATCTGGGGAAGTCATATTCTGGGGCTTCTGAGTGGCTGAACTAAACATTTGAGCCCAAATTATGTGGATGGTGTGTGGCAAGGCCCAATGCTTACCACACTTTGGGCCGGGATTTTCATTTGGAAAGTAAATATCTGGAATTTTGGAGAAGCAATACTTTTCCCTCATAAAATGAAATGGATGTTTTATATATAATGGGAGAACAGATCACTGAATTTTCCGTATTTTGCAAAAACCTGTCAAAATACAACGTTTAGAACGTTGAAGCTGGACCAAGAAGTAGAATTGAGTGAAGAGCAGTTGTGCACAAATGAAAATCAATCTTGTAGCTGATCTTGTGCTTGGAAAAGATAATAAAACATTTTTTTAGTAGGTAGACCATGGCCAAATTCAATGAATATTAAAACCACTAAATCCCCTCAGAGTTCAGAGGGTTTGAAAAGGTTTAGGTTTAGATTTAATTTTAAAGTGACAAGGAAAGAGACATTTACAAATGACAGATAAGCAGAATTCGATGCTTTTGGGGAGAAGCTAGGATGCAGTTTTACTTCTGCTAATCAAACAGTAATCACTCTGAAAACGTAGATGTTTTTTATTAGTACCAAGAGTAGAAGCTCACTCACCTCGCAGAGCATGATACCAAAGGAAAAGATGTCTACTCTCTCATCGTAGCTTTTCCCTGGAAAGGGAAAAGGACAAAAATAGGTTGTTAGGAGGAATCCCACATCTAGTCAACAATTGTAGCACTGCAGTGATTGTAGTGTTGTTCTTCTAAGTAAGGTATGAATGGGTTTAAATAAATACATCTCAAGTGTATCTGTAGATCATACCATGGATCATCTCGGGAGCCATCCAATACGGGTTTCCCACCACGGTGTACCTCTTTCTGCGGTCGGGCTTCTTCAGGCCGGGCAGTTTACCCTGCGACAACTTCTCCTCGTGGTTGTCGTCCACCATGAGCCGAGACAGCCCAAAGTCTGCCACCACCACTGTGTTGTTCTAAATGGAGAAAAAGTGTAACATGTCATATCATTGTCACGTCATGTCATTATCTCTTGCCTGATACTGCAAGAGATAAACGCTTCAAGGTGGCAGTGTGCAGCTAGTTTTCTCTTAGTGTGGACTTTCCAAACACTTCAGACTTGAGCTCTACGATACAAACCTTTTGTTTTCATGTGACACAGGTACTGTCTCTGTTTGAGTAAGGTAAACTGGAAGTTTCCGCTTCCAAGTTACTTGGGAAGAAGGCGTAGCCTGTTATAGCTACGGCTAACAAAACTCTCCTTTGTTTTTGTTTCTGAAGTGCCCAAGCAAATGACAGGTGCACTGTGTTGAATCCCCAAAGAAAACATAATGTAGATACATAGGTATGTCCACATACACATATACACACATGTACAGGAATACACAAGTTCTTACCTCTCGTACTAGACAGTTGTGTGAGTTCAGGTCCCGGTGGATTATGTTCATGGAATGCAGATATGTCTGAATGACAGACGGACAGATAGGAGAGGACAGAAAGGAAGGAAGAATTAAAAGACATAGAGGCTTTTAGTGGTAAAATAAAACCCATGCCAAGAGGAACAATCCAGCCTTGTTTCATCTCAAGTAGCTGGGGTTGTAAAGACAATAATCCAGTCATGCATGACATTCATCATTGTCCTATATCAGGAGAAAACATTAAGAACCGATGGTCTAATCCTGCAGGAATTCATGCAGTAATTTCCATAGAGGGGGATGGAAAAGATTGTGCACATTATTGGCAGAAATGTTGTAGCTCACTAATATGTATGGCCACTAGAGGGAGGCAGCAGTGAAGACAACAAGAAGCAATGCACCTTCTTTTACTGCTGCAAATCAAGGAATTTTACTGTCTGCGGAGGATTTACTGTAGCTATAACGATTAAATGCACTTTTGGGTCATTGAACTCACCATCCCAGCAGCTATGTCCTTGGCAAAACTGATCCGCTGGTTCCAGGGATAGTTGCTGTCCTGTGAGAAAAAAAAAAAATCACAATTAAGTATTTAATTTGTTTTTTAGTGGCAGTTGCTGCTGATGAATCATGACACCTAACGAAAACATCTAACAAAATACAAAGAATCCACCGGAGGCAATGCAAGAACACAACATTTCCTCACAATTACTAAGAGGTCTAGTCAATGCATTTTGAATTCTGAACAGGACAGAGACGCAATTATATGTCTGCACGCACACACTGTCCTCTCACCATTTTCTTGATGATTTCCCTCAAGGTGCCTCCCTTTATGTACTCTGCGATGAAGTTAAGTCTCTTGTCCTTGTAGAGGACTCCAATGAACTTGAGCACGTTGGGATGATCCAGACAACGCATGACCTTCACCTGATGAAACAATGTCACACATTTTTACACACTCGCACTGAATGCTGCTCTTAACAGTCTGACACTTCTTGCCATTGGATGAAAAGATCGAAACCGTTCACACACAAACAAATACGAAGCTAAAGCCAGCAGCTAGTTAAGCTTAGCATAAAAACTGGAAACGGGGAAAAAGCCGGCCTGGCTCTGTCTGAAGGAAACAAAACCTGCCTACCAGCACCTCTAAATCTTACACATGAACATGTTATATATTGTTTGTTTACAAGGGGTTGTGTGCTGGACTATTTCTTTACTCTACAATGAGATAACTGGCTGCTGGCTATAGTTCACATTTACCGTACAGACATGAGAGAGTTATCAATTCCTTCATCTTTATAGAAAAACAAAAAAGCTCATTCCCTAAAATGTCAAACTATTCTTAACTAGATGATATAGTTTAATGATACTAAGCTGGGAATGATCATTTCAGAGTCCAAAAAAGTTTGAAAATGTTCCTATGAATCTCATCACTTTTTATAAAGAGAATATGCAGTATTACCAAAGAGGTGAGTTATTGTGACGCTGTGAAGACGTTGTTTATGCGACATGTCGTGTCTATAAGAGGGGGTAGGAGACCATGTCAGTGGGGGTCCCTGGCCTTGTTGATGAGGCCAGTTGCAGATGGGAAAAAAACTAAATGGGCAGACTGAATTTACACATACTTCACAAACTGACAATAAATTTAGTTTTTGAACCAAATCCTAATGATACTAAAAAAGTTTTGTCCCATTGTCACTGAATCCGCAGCACATGCTAGAACCTCTTACAGGTTTCTGCTCTATGTATTTTGATTCGACAGGCAACACAACTGAAACTTCCTGCATAGTTAAGAACTGCAAAATATACGCAGTGCTCCAAACAAAGCTACCCGGTCAAGTGTTCACAGCACTACTACAGTATGACACTTCATAAAACATTTCGCTCCCGGAGGGTTGGGCTGTGGAGGAGGAGGAGGCAGGTGACTATTACACACACATAAACCTGAAATATTACTCTTCAGGTTTCATGATGTCTGAAATGTTTTTGTCTCAAACGAGATCACAAGAGACTCAGGAATGTGAGACTTGGGCCACCTACCAACAAACACCCAGTGGGACTAACAATCATGCTTCATTATGGTCGGGGTTTCTTTTATAGCGTCTACACCAATTACAAAGCAAAGACTCTGGGTTATCGTAACCTAAAAATACATCTAATACTCCACATATAAGGGAACTATTTTCCCTGAACTTCAAACATCTCAATTAGAAGCTTGTTAACTTGATGAGTAAGTATACGATACTGAACATTAAACAGGAACATCAGAAGTAATTCAGATCAATTCAAGGGGGAAAATTACTCAAAAAGTGTTACAGAAGTCTAAACTTCTGTGTTTGAGTCATTTCCTGTTATCTTTTCAGATTACTGGAAGGGCAGCACAGAGATTAAGCTTTGTGTGGGAGGTGAAAGGACTTCTGCTCATCCATCATTTTTGTCTCC
>CALSCE010009465.1:13914651-13937749 GCA_943593645.1 Bovichtus variegatus | reverse complement strand
ATTTTTCTTTTACTTCCTCAGCACAGATTCAAGGAAATTATTTATTAACATTTATTAACATTCAGCCTCTGAATAGAAAACTTGAGTAAATCTTACACTCCTTAATAACGTAACATCCGGGATCGTCCGTCTCCACTCACCTCTTTCAGGAATGTTCTCTGTGTCTCATCATCAAAGCGAATTAACTCCTTCATCACCATCACCTCCCCTGTCTCCTTGTGGGTCACCTATAACATGATGCAATGACGCAGAAAATCAAGCTGAGCAACAATCAGGGAGAATTAGTCAATGTTAACCCTAAAGTGTGGGAGAGTTTTATAAAAACTCCAAGATGTGTTGTAAACACAGACATTTTAACCTCCTGCCTCACCAAACCTCTCTTGCTTGCCTCAATGCTGCCACCTTCTGGACAATGTGAGTATGACTGCATTTGTTCTCTAACTACAGCGTTGATGCATGATGCACATGTACTTTACATACGGGGAGCAGTGTCCCTGAAATCTACCTTGATGGCCTGTCCGAAGCAGCCCTTCCCCAGCACCTCTCCGTGGATGAGGTCAGATGGACGGAAGATGCGGTGCGTCTGATTGGACACGACGCGCAGCGACTCTGATCGATTGATGTCCTTTCTCTGGGAGATGGGGGACGCTGCGTTGCTGGAGCCTGGTGACTTATCAATGCTGTAGCTCCTCCTGGATGGTGAGAGGGGAGACGAGAAGAGCGACAGGAAGAGAGGGAAAGGAATATAAGGGGTGAAGAAGAGGGGGGAAGAGTATTTGATTAGTGTTTGCTGCTGCTATGATCTTTAGTTTAGTTTAGTTTTTTTCACGGCCTTTTATATACAAAACAACAAATTCACCATACGTTTATGAAAGTGGTTAAATAATACTAAATCATCATATCAAAAATAAAACAAAAGGAAAAAGGTGTAGGCTGAAGCCTGAGCTTATTGTGCCTACCCTTCATATTTAACAAAGCATCACCCAAACTCTTCCCAAAATAGTAGTGAAACAAAACAAACAAAAACATAATATTATAAAGAGCAACAACATCCTGAATCAGAAGCAGATTAAAAGAAACAAAAAAAAGTAATTTCTCAGTGTTGGTTTTGTAACTTTCACATATAATGTTTTTGTGCATTTTCTTAAATTTAACATATATTGCTAAATTATTATAATAAATTGTTAAAAGTATTCCATAAATTGACACGTTTAACTGTCATAAATCTATTTTTCAGATTTTTTCCTTACTCTCTTTTTTCCAAAAACACATAGTTTCCTCCGTCATTTGAAAACAACCCTTGGATAAAGGAAATGTTCTTTCTTTTGCTTTAAACATTATGTGTAGAGTTTTAAAGTCTACTAGGCCCATACATTTTAGGGAATATGATTTCATAAATATATGATTATTACTAACAATTCTTATGGCTCTTTTTGTTGTAAAAATATTGAAATAGTGATAGTTTTGTAAGTGTTATATACTCCATACTCCAACACAGTAGGTATGAATAGAACTACGAGTGAGCAGTATAGAGTAAATGGTGAGATCTCATTGGAAATGAGGTTTTTCTCGAAATATCTCCCCTACAAAATCTGCAATAAGCAGCACAAAATCAGTTTCTTACGTGATGATGCGGGATCTCAGGCTGTCGGGGATGGGGGGCTGTGTGATGGGCAGGATGGGGCTGGGGCCCTCTAACCGAGGGGGGGACAGGGGGCCGCCCACTTGCTCTTCAGCCTCCGAGGAGCCTCCCTCCTGCCCCTGACCGTGAGGGTCGTGTTCGATGGTGAGCTGCAGCAGCCGGCTCGTCTCCTGGATCAGCAGGTCGATCTGGAGAGGAAGAGTCCAGATTAGAACAGCAGAGATCGTTGTTATAGCTCGATGAAGTCTGGTGAAATGCTTTTTAGTGCTCCAAAGAATTCTCCTTTTGCATATTTAATTAAAATGTTTCAGTGTGAATACCTCATCCAGAGGGACGTTGTGAATGGGCGTCCCGTTTATTTCAAGGATCCTATCTCCAACGTGAATGGAGTTTTTCACATCTGGACTGATGCAGTCTGCGTCCACCCTGAATAAAGGAGAAAGGAGAAATTATAAAGAACTCTTCAAACACTTTGCTGCACACATTGAAACATTTTCATTTGGACACAGACCTGATAAAGTCTCAGTTTATTTGAATAAGTGACTTCTGCTCATTTCCTTTTCCTTCCACTTTATTATACATTATTAATGAATCTCATCTATCACAGCGTCTACCCTTTTTCATCCTCTGTCCTCCATCGTACTGACCTCTCCTACAGTTAGTGTCTCTTCTCTTAACACAAAGACAATCCACAACACACACACACACGCACACACACACGGACGATAGACTCACTGGGAGACTCTGATAGTGGGTCCATGTTCAGGGCTGTAGCCATTGGTCGGGCTGAGCGGCTGGTCGATGGACACAGAGAAACCTCGCCCTCTGCGTCCGTTGTTGCCCTCGGCGGTGGCTGGGATGGACAAGAGTGTGACCGTGTGAGGGATCCGCGAGCATGGTGAGTCCGGCAGCGACACCGGCGTGACGATGGTCTGGTAGTAACAGTGACCGCTGGAGCCAGAAAGGAAGCAAGAGGGGAGGAAGGATAGATGGAGAGTAAAAAAAGAGCCAAGTAAAGAGCAGAAAATGGAAAAAATTAAAATCTGTCTTTGAAGCCGTTTATGCATTCATACGAGGACATCAAGTTCTCATTGCAGCAGTTTTTACAGCATCACATGTTGTTGACAAGTTGTTGCTTTAGCTGGGTTTGAGAAAACACTGATCTCACTCTTATTCCAAGAAAGATGAAGAATGCTCAGAATGTGAGAAGGACTAATAAATAAAAGAAAAAACTACATAATAAAATAGCTATGAAATGATTCAAAACTAAGAGCTGAAATAATTTTATTTGAATGACCATATCTAGTAAACCTCCAGATGATCTGAGATAATAATCTGAGACATCATCATCCACTTCTACTCAGAGAGGAGGACAAAGGCTGTTCTGTCTGTATGTATCTCTGTAGTGCCGCTTGTTGCACATTGAACACTGCCACACTAACACAACCCCGGAGCTACACAAGCAAAAGAACAAGCTGAACCTGAAGCAGACACAAAAAGACCAGAGAGACTATTCATTTTCATAATTCACCTGATTAGATTTTTGCAGGTTTACAATTAGAGACTGTTAGAGTGGTTAATACAAAGGATGTTCTGTGAATCTCCTGTATCTTGAGAGATTTACCACAGTACATCTGTGTCACCAGCTTAAATCAAATGTACTTTCAGTAGCTTCTTGTGTTATTCTGGCTGTTTATTAGGTACAAAATACCCCAAAATAAGCTCAAACGTGTGGTAAAACTGCGTTTGCTGTGAATTTCCACCGTGCATTCAGTCAGTTGTCACCACAGTTGGTCGTAATGTTGACAAAAAGTCCTTTGAAGCTCAAAATAAGCTGCAGAAATTTAAGATTGTGTCAATCAACTGTAGCTTTGGAAGCTGTGGCTATACAGCTTTTTGTGGCTATACAGCACTTCAAAGGGATTTAAAGTGTATTAGTTTGCTGCAGAACAGAGAATAGAAAACTAAAAAAAGAAAATAATAGTTTGGTAAATGATGCTGGAACGGAGCTAACCTACCACAAACCTCACAAGCTTTTATTTGTTAAACATTAGGCCAATAAAAGACTGTAACAAAGTTTACATCTCACAGTGTGATTTGATTTTGACAGACTTTGATATCTTCGGGTGTTTGCATGTCTTATAATATCGTTGATTCTCACCAGTAGAGTTTGGATCTCTCCACCAGAGCATATGTGTCTCCATCACCGATGAACGCCCTGCAGTTCAGACAGGTGAAGCATTCTGGGTGATATTTCTGTTCCCCTGCGACCTGTTGAGAGAAAAGACAAAGACACAGTTAGAAGGACATACTTCCGTCTATATGCTGTGAGAATCTGATGTACTCGGATGTCAAAGGGATTGTTTTCTGATCTGGAGTGAAAACACTGCAGGGCAGGAATTCAGAACAGTGTTTTTGATGTGACCGGAGGCAGCAGGCAACATGAGGCTTTAATAACTGGTCGGAGAAGTAGGGCGAGGCCTGGTCGCTGAGGGAGATTGAATTTGCTGCTGCCAGATCCCCCTCGGAGCTTAGGGCAGTTTTGCAAACAAGAGAGGGAATTGAGTTATGGCCAAAAAGCAGAGCAGGCAATGAGCAGATTAATCACAGATCTGGCAGATCTGGGGACGATGCTGCTGCTTGAGGCTCTGGAGGTTTCAGCTCTGGATGTTCTTCAGACCAACGGGAGGAAACCAAACACATTTAGATAAAATGTTTGGGTGAAAAGATCAACTCCACCCAGTCACAACCTGCGCACTTTTACTGTTGCTCATTAAACATGTTTGTCCTTGCTTGTTGTGACTCTGATCGACTGACAAATTGATTAAATGGCCCACACCTCCGCATGTATCAATATCGACCACTTTTAACTCCTTCAGGTCATTTTGCGCCCATCGATGCAAATGACCCACCCACTCAAATACCTAATGACTTCTATGATTAAACATGAGCAACGATGTTAAGCACCAAAGGTCGAGTCCACCAGAGGTGTTCGCTCCCCAGAGGCTGTTCTCGTGGTCTCATTTTGTGCTTTAAGTGGCAGAAAATGTTGGAAGGAAGAGGGCTCTCTGACAGCACATCTCAAATGCAATGATCTGCAATGCTAATTCAGTACAGCAAGAGAGAGGAGGGGTATTCATGGAGGAGACGCTGAACAAAGAGCAATAAATTAAATGCAAAGGAAAAACAAAGACATTTTGCATTGTAAGGTTAGTGTCATTATTTAAAAGAAAACTGATATTTGCATAATATTTATTTTAGGCACAGTTCAAAATATATTACAATAAATTCAGAAAAAAAAGATTAGATCCTTAAAGTTTGAGGAATATTTATTTGTAAATATGAAACCGAAGAGCAAGATATGAGCAAAATATCATCTTGTGGGTGTAGCCACAGTTCTGAGATGCAGCATTAAAAGTCCCTGGAAAATTACAGCAAAACTACCAAAGATGTGCTGCTTCTAAATGGGGCTGAAAGAAAACGGTGCAACTGAGACAAAAAGGAAGAAAATGTGGAGATCAAAGAATCAATAAAATCATTGAGTACAGCCATGTGTCTGCTGCCCCACCCTCCTTGGAGAGCAGCAGTGGAACCACAAGCGCACAGTCGCAGATAAACACATGCTGATGGCCCTCAGGCTGCAGGCAGGAAGACACTGAACAAGCATATTAATTAACTGCTTTTTAAGTAATTAATCTGAGCAGAACCTTCCAGCAAAATACCAAGAAAACATGCCACCACTTGGTTTCACACAAGGAGTCAGATAACATGCCAACTTCACTGTATTTTCTGAGGTAATGGGTTACTATCCTCAATTTTCCTTCCTTTGGAAGAGAACAATTAAGACAAATACAAGACACCGAATAGGTAACTTGCAGATTAAGGATTTTCCTACTTTTTTATGTTGTTTAATGGTCATGCTGACAACACAACATCACCGCAGAGAGAGCGAGAGGAGAAAACAGATGTAAATGACTTTGTAATGGTAGGAAAGAAAGCAGCTGCCGGTCTTAATGACCTCCTGTCTGACTTTGCCAGGGAGTGTAACCACAACACATCAGAAGAAATCGAAAGTATGAAAGAGAGATGAGTAAAGACTAAAGAGAATCTAAAGACTTAATCATAGTAGGGTTATTGTGTGGCATGAAAAGAAAGTTTTAAAGGTTAACACAACAAGTTCATCATGATTCTTAGCATCACAGTGGTTTGTGGGAAGCTGTGAAGTTTCTCTCTCTGTGTGAGTCACTAAGGTGCAGGACTACAAATGTGAAAGACAGGAAGAGAGGACAGCTGGACGGAGATGAAAAGGGTGTGTGGCTCTGCACAACCTGACACTGTGGCTGCCATTTGCTTGCCAGGCAGGCAGGCATGACAAACAAAACACACACACACACACGCACACACACACACACACACACAACGTCACTAAAAGCACATTTGACAGGCGACAGCTGTTGTGCCTACATTTAGGACATGCTTCCTCTCCAAAGTGAAGACATAAAGACAGATAGGCAGAAAGAGAAATCTCATAAAACAATACATCGTCAGTCTATGTGATATTAAACCATGGGACTACTTGACGGCTTGATTCAAGAAACATCACATGTATTAAGACACCACCGGTTCCGGCATCGTCACTCGCCACAGAAGCTGCGTGCATTCAAGCCTCGAGGAGTGTATGTCATTATTTGCGTATTCCTCGTGCTCACGAGTGTGTGACTGCGTTTTAGCCGGTCATGTAGCCTTGAGTCCTTTTCTAGTGATAACAAACCAAACTATGTACACATGTTGCCCGGGGGGAGGGGGAGCGGGGTCGACTTGGGCCCAGGAGTAACTGGGCCAAGTTGCAGCACAATGCTCAGTTGCCATATGTGATGAGAGTCTTGGTCGCATATTTATCTTGACTTCAGAAAGTGTGTAATGTACTGATAGAAACGAGCAAAGAACCCAATGAGTTACGCTACAACAGTCGCAGTTCTTTTCAATGGCAACGGCACACATAAAAATGGCCGCCGGTCTGACCACCCTGTTATGTCGATTTGACTGGGAATGTCCGTTCTGCTGTCATTCTATATGATGGTTCAATCAAAGAGTGATTTTCCTTAATCGGATGTTTGATTTGATCTTCTAGAAGCCTGGATTGGGTTGCAAAAATGTATCGTCAAAAAATAGATTTACTAAATTGGGTTGTGCCGTTAAAACTTAATAAATATCTGAGCTAGTAAATACTGGCAATGTGTAAATGGCTTGCTAGGAAACATCTGTAGCATCGTAGTTAATCAAGAACGTAAACAGAAAGTGACTGTAGACGTTGGAACATATCTGCCGAAAATCGAAAGTTTCAGGAGCCAATATTACACTTAACTGTTAATCCCTTTGAACAGGTATTACTTTGGTTTATTTGTGCATACATGTGTGTTTTAGAGTTAGTATTTAGGCAGTTTAGAAGGAGTGAGAAATGATGGTAACCTAGTTAATATCATTTGATAATTGTGTGTAATGTTATTGGCATAGAGCGTTGTCATTTTGGGTATGTTGGTTTATTTTTTGTGAAATGTAATTTCAAATCCTCCCAGTTCACATCATTTATTAAGGGTGTGGCCGGCCATGTCAATAGTTAAAGAGTCAAAGCTTAGAGAAAAGCCTAAAAAAATTAACATCATTTTAGTAGCAGACTTAATTTTCTCTCATTTCTTACTCCAGTAACCGTCTTGTAACCCTTTAGATTGATCCTGTAACCTCTGATGGGTTCCTAAATACCAGGTTAGGAAGCCAAACCTCTTATTTTGGGGGAGACGACCCAGGTGTCAGTCATTCCTCAAGCCCTGAAAGAACTACAGGCGGTGGTCAGCCGGTTTAGCGTGTCAGGGTCCTTAAGCTTTATTTGTTTTAAATGATTTATATGTGTGACCTTTAGTTAGCGGTGGAATGTGAACAAACCCTTTTAAGTCATTTTGAGGAATTTATGGCGTTGCTAATGCTCACAGCGACACTAAACAGCTAAGAAACATGTCGGTAGAAAGTCAGGGACGCTTGTCATTGAGGTCATCAATCAGACAACTTGACTTCCTGAGCTCCGGTCTGTGTAATCACTTCTCTGGACGTTATTATTGGTTTGCACCTAATGGTAAATGTTTAGATTTGAATTGAAAACTATAAAATGATTTGGGGTCCAGATGACTCTCTAAAGTAAAACTGAATATTTGGATAATAATACAGAGGTAAATAAACAGTTGATTAAACATCTTTCATCTCTACTTTTCAGTCGCTCTTCTTATTTGTCATGTTTCTAACTGAATCATTGTCCCCGAGACATTTTTTCATTTTCCTCACACCATTTCCCATTTCCCATGTTGAACACAGCTGGTAATGAAAGAGACATTAGCGTGTGTCTGCCAAGAATCAGAAGTAAATAAAACCCGGATGAAGAGCACCAAACAGATGACAACTTTTCAATCACAAATACAAAAAGAGTTGAAAATGAAGACAAGGTGATTGATGCTGCATGTACGAGATCTTTCATGAAATGATGACATGACAAGTAGAAACGTGATGTTTCCAATATCTGGTTAAATAAAGATGAAATATATCAATCCATCACCGTCCAGGCATTTAAGACTCACTATCATAACAATAACAAGGAAGATGAGAAATGTTGCACAGGGAAAATGAAAAATGTAACATATTGCGTTTTTTAATATTCAACTATATAAAATATTTGAATTATTCATGGTATTTGTCAATGTATTGTATTCAGTTATACGTTTGATTCATCAGCCTGTTGCTGGGCATCTGTTGCTTTAGGACTCTGCAAGAAAACAGCAGAGAAGATCACTAAGTTGAGCTAAAACCATTAGTTGATTAATTGATCAGTCATCAATCAACTATCTTGATAAAAAAGCCAACCGCTTCCAGCCTCTTAAATGTGAATATTTGCCGTCTTTCTCTGTCCTCTTTGACTGGGACCTAGATATCACGATGATGTGTTTTTGGAGAATTATGTGACACTTTAGAGACCAAATTGTTCATTTAGACCTAGTTTAGGACGCTCTTGTTGAACACACAGAGGTCGGAAGTGATAAGAAACTAAATATATCTGACATAACTTAAGCTCTACAGTACATGTGTGAAATGTGTTTCTACGCAGCAGGACCTTGTCAGGAACCTCCACATGCCTTCTGGTCTCTTTACCTCAACAAGTTCCACATAAACACCAGCTTCACCCTCTGACTTCACTCCAGTTAATGTGGAGAGATGAGCTCATGACAACATGAAGGTGCTTCTGAATGGCGTCACTAAATGATGGGAGATCTGGCTCTGCTTAACCTCATGTGTGATGTAACGAACTTCACATAAAAACCCTCTTTCATTGGCTAAACTCAGAAGCACAGTCCATATGTGACTGAGCTCCTAGCATCAACACGTAGCTTAGGAATTGTGTTTTAAAAAATGAGCTCATGTTTTAAAGAAAAAAGTAAAAACGGCACGTGCATTAGGTACCTGATACTCCTCACAGAGAGCTACAACTGGGTCAAAACCCAAAAATGTGTCACAGGGAATTCATAAAGCGCCAATAGACTGATAAAAAAAACCACAATAATAACCAAGCCGTTTCAAACTGCTGCAATCAAGGCTGTTGCAGTAGAAACAAAGTCAAAGGAAGACATGATCCTGATTCCCTTTTAGACTTTCTACAGTCGACATCATCTAAGCAAATACAATTAGACTGAAAGCCTGAGAGAGAAGACAGTAGGTCACATTGATGCTGTCTGAATGGAAAGCCCCCTTCAGCTACAAACAGTACAGTATCACAGTATACAGCTTCAGAAATGCTCTTAATGTATTCAGCTTCTTCTCTGTGAGTCTCACATCCCCTGTGGTTTAGAGTGTGGCCGGCATGTAGGTGGTAAATAAAAATAACTCGGTGCAGTGACAGTTATTAGCCAAGTCAACTGTTGTTTATCTCTGAATGTGTGCACTCACACACTTAAAAATCCTACTTTTACCTGAGGAAGAATGCTCTCTATAAATAGCACGCGTGGCATGGCTCATCAGTTTTTCATGACATGCAAAAAAGAGAAAGCTTAGAGCGGCGTAGAGAAAAAGGGGAACAGCTCTGTAATTACTAAGCAATACTGACCCAGTTTAAAATGACCCACAAAACACAGCAGTGTACAGTATCATGCTTTAACTTCAGGTCTGAAAATGAAAGAGTTAAAGATGGACAGAGTCTCTGCAAGCCAGCCACTTGAGCCAGTCTGCCTCCTCGCCGGCTCGCGTACGACTGTACATCACCCACTAGACCCCCGGTAACCCAGAGCAGCAGCAGTGAACAGCCTCACCTTCTTCTCTCTTTTCCACAGCCTGAGACAGCAGAAGCTCCAGAAAAAGAAGTCTCCCACCATGTCAGCAAGAGCTGGCGACCCTCCTCGCTGTTCTACTTCATTCTAGTGAGGCAGGCGATTCCCCCACTGTCACAACAAAACCCTGGCAGCGGCCAAACCGGCCGGAGAGACGGAGCAGCAGGGGGAGGGAGGAGAGCGAGAGAGCAGCCCACGCCTTTGCAGCTGAGCTCATCTCTGAATCCATGTCACTCCTCCTGCCTCTCCCCCCTCCCACCCTCTTCTCTCACTAGTGCTATGACCTCATCGTTTCCTGTTTGGCCCCGCCCACTCTTGCACACGCGCCACCCGGCTGCTTCAACCACACACACACACACACACACACACACACACCCTGGTGTCTTCAGTAAATTCCTCACTCCTCTTCTCTCATGCTGCCCCCATTTCTGCAATCACATTTCCCAACCAGTGAAAACCAGCAGTGACAGCTACAGGCTTGGCTTATGGGACATGATGTGGGGGGATAATGTTCTTCATTAGCGAATTTACTTATGTTATGTGTTGATTTTCATTGATTTTGTTATATTAAAATGAAACAAGGGCATAACAGCATTGTTTCGAGCACATATGCGTATGGTAAACAAATATAGTGCTGTGCCCTGTAGAAAATAACTTAACTTACAGTATGTGTTTGTCATTGTGTGCCTCTTAATACTACAACATTTCTTTCTTAAAGCTGTAAAATGATGTTGTGTTATGTGCTAGTTATCTTCATTGTCGATTACTCTGTTCATTATTTTTTAAATGAACTGTTTAATCGTTAAGTCAATAAAATAAAATAGTGAAAAAATATCTGAGAGCCCATGGTGACGCCTTCAAGTAGCTCATATTGACCGCATGATAATCAAAATCCCAATTTACAGTGATATGAAACCTTTAAATTTGTGAAGATGAAACCAGGAAATGTGTGACAATAATGCTTGAAAAATTACTTAAATTGATCAAATACATTTTTTTTAAACTGCGTAACTGACAAACAAAGTCGTCGTATGACCTTTTGTAGACTGCTTAATTAAATATTCAGTCAACAGTCAATAGATTAGTTGACGGGTCTTTAACAGGGGGTCCTCAGAGTTACTGCAGGGGGTCCGCCAAATTATTGTTTGATAATTGTTATTTGATAATCTTTTTTTAAATAATTAAAATATGTTGGAAAATACACATAACCATAACTTGAATCCAACACATTATAAGCAAAGATAAACCGGTTTATTCGTTAAAATGTTTTAATTTACACAACCTTGATGATAGTCTAATTGTTACCATGAATCCTTGGCACCTTTCCATAAAGGCAAACTAGTTAACTACAGCTACGTATTATTATATTAATAGCTTAGTATTGTATGCATCATAATTTTACATGGCACATTAGGCCGCCCTACACGTTATTGTAGATCCAGTTTAATATGCAACTCAATTTTATTATTATCTTTCAACTAAGTCCTCTGGATTAGTTCATTCTGCGACCCACACTAATCAGATGATGACCTGTACAGCAGGTTTTCACCACGTGAAAATGAAACAATAAAATGCCAATAATTTACACTTTCAAAAGACACAGTCTTTAGTCACATGTAGAATAAGTTTTTATGTTATTGTCTCACTTCAAATGTAGAGAACAGACACTGGCACTTAGCGTTGATCTTAAATTAAGACATGTGTTATTCATGTGGGATCTTTTTTAATAGCTTTTAGCTGAGTCATTAGCATGGTCCTCCTTGCTCTACTTCTCTCTCCTCTCCTGTCTTGTATAATCTCTCCTCCCAGGTTTATCTTTGCTGCTGCGTCACACTTTTTTCCGCCCTCCTCTCTCTGGCTCTGTGTCTCACTTTGTTCATGTCCATAACATGTCCTGCATGCCATGTGTCGATGCCTCAGAGCGCCATCTGAGTAGGAAGATATTAATAGACTCTGCCTGTTGGATCTTATGCGAAAGCAGTGGAGACAGACCGCTGGTACAGAAACCCTGATTAAGTTACTGTGGGAGTGATTGTAGGGAAGCTTTATCAGTAACTGCTCCAGAGAGATCCACACACATCCAGGGGTCAACGAGCAGAAAATACAACAATAGTGGCGTTTACGTTCAGTGTGAATCATCAGATTGTTTACAGAACTTACTGTATGGTACCTGCAAAACTCAGCAGTTACAAATCAGTTGTGACTGTATGGATACACAACTAAAATAATTAAATTGGACATAAGCTTCTTTTGTGTTTCAGTGCCTCAAACAGTGAAACGTTGTATCAGTGACTTTATGTTCATTATGTGCAGTGGAGTTTAGTCAAACCTCCTGGCAGTCAGCTCAGAAGTGAAACCAGCAGCCCACAGACGTGCCACAGGGGGGTTTAAAACCCTCAGAGGCTGCTGCTTTCGTCAGAGTTTCCCCTCTGGAAATGCTAAAGAGGTTTTAAAAAACACTTAAGTGAAGGTCACTCATCAGGTTATGATCTCTCTAAATCTCAGTGTTGATATTGATTGCAATGTTTAAAAGAAAAAAAGAATATCAACAAAAAGGCCATCCAGCTGCATTAGACACCCCTCTGTGTGTGAGCGAGTTTCTACGATGTGTTGGCGCTCTGTTCAACACCGCTGATGAGGTCATCAACAGACGATCCTGTTGCGAGGAAAACAAGGTCACAACCTGGACAGCAACAACATCTTAACAAATTCCATTTCCCGACACTTATTACACATTTGTCTGTCTTTACTTAGAGACAAAACAATCACCAGGCGTATAAGACAAATGTCAGACTCCCACTGAACCACAGAGCTTCCTCACACCAGTTGATAAACTTAGCATTTGGGACTTTCCATTGGTTTGGTGGTCAACCCCCCCGAAATTTCTACATTTCTCAATGTCAACCACACACGTAGGACAAGATGTGTGCACCACTCAGACAGTCGGAATAAATTGAAGGCACTGAACCAAAAACTGGAAACACTACGTAATAAGTACAAACATAAGTGAGCACATTTCAAATTAAAAACTCATTCCATAATTCATACCAGGTCAGGTCTGTTATTTAGGACAATGGTGTCCATGTTTTATTCTTTCTTTTCCTTTTTAACACTTTTAAACCATGTATAATGAAAAAGAAAAGATCCAAATGTATCTTTAAGAGAGAAACAGAAAACAATAACTGGGATGAGAGGAGTGGTGCAGCACATGTTGCAACTTTCAGAACATATGATGCAGATTTGGGTACATATGATGCCAAAAAGTCCCAAAGAATCATAAGCACTTGTGATTTCAGGGAAATGTCTTGGATCTCACCTTAAACTGTTTTGACACTTCAATCTCAGAAACAAAGAAAGAGAAACAAGAAACAAAGAAAGTCCCCAAGATTAAACGTAATACCAGTCAGGCCAAAACAGCAACATCTGACCTGAGTTTTTACTGTGAGCACTAAAACACAGAAAACAGAAAATTCAGGATTGTTCATCACAAAACTATAATGGGACTCACACGCGACCAAAAATCTGCCGAGTGAAACTAAACATTTTAAAAGGTCGCACCAGCGCAGACCCGCCACCTACCACCTACCCTGCCTCAGATTGGTTTGACCCTGATATTCTGGAAAAAACAAGGTGTGTGTGTGTGTGTGTGTGTGTGTGTCTGTGTGTGTGTGTGTGTGTGTGTGTGAAACCGCGCCCTGTATTGCTCGTCGAGCACAACAGCATGCTCATACTGTACAAACACACACACAGTGCCCCTTAATATAATATTATAGTCTAAGAGGTAGAATTCGATTAGGACAATGGCCCCATCCACAGGACAGCCATGTAAAACATACACAATCACACTTTCAAAGAGAAACCTTTTCCTATTTGTGACGTTTCATACGCAGGTGAAAAGCACTTTTGAGGTCATGAGGCTAATCACTTGTTTCATGACCTTCATATAAACTTTGCATAACATTTTTATATAATCCTGTAAATTATACAAACAAAAAGACAAACAAACAGTAGCGAAACTTCTGGGTGGAAGTGTAGCTTTTTGAAGATGAACTTTGGCATTTTGCCTTTATTAGACAGAGTAGAGAGACGTGCAACAAAGGTCCCAGGGCTGACGTTGCAGTAATCTGCCACTCGACTAGCGAGGCGTTCCACAAAAGTGTAGTTGTGAGCAAACAATTAGAAAACTATTCCCACACATGTTTGTTTTTTAAAGAGCAAAGCTTGTATGGTGAAATCCCATCTCCGCCTGCAGACTCTGACTCCTCTATGCACCATGGAGCTTGAAGAGTTTCCACTGACTGTGACAGCAGACTTTTCAGGTGCAGTGGCATCAGGACATTTCTAAAATAGGACTGTGTTTCCCTGCTTATCTGCACAGATGTCAGAGTGACGGTGCAGGGCTGACGCAGTGGATTTCTTTCTGGGTGTGGCGCAGACGTAGGGAGCCGACCTTCATGTCTACACAGTAGTACAATTGGTCCGGCCATCTTGGCAACGAAATGCTGATTGGCTGACCGATCTTAAATTTACTAGCTGCAGAGTCAATCCCTGTTTTTGCACTATAAGAGGAGCAATAAACAAGAGAAGGAGAAAGAGGAGACGTGGTGCTGCAATATCTCCACCTAATTCACCTTAGAGTCTCCTACATGTTTCATTACTGAGATTGCACTGCAAAGGGCAAGCTGTCTGGAGGCAGAGTAAATGCTAACACACACACACACACACACACACACACACACACACACACAGAGAAAGGCCGAGCCCTGAATGATTTCTGTTCATCGTGACCATGACACATGACCTGCCAGAAGCTGCTGTATCTGACCGGGAGGCAAATGTGTCAATGAAGATGCTTTATGTGCAACAAATGCTTTTTATTTTAACCACTTTCTCCCATCAAAGAACCACCAACAGTCAGTGAATTATTTATTGTGAGTAGTCTGGGATTTGGGAGGTTTTGGGGGCAGTTTATCGCCTCAACTAGCCACGAAACATATTGTAACAGCCACCTTTTTCTTCATTAAAATGATTTAAAAGGAAATTTAAATAACCATTTACCAGTACTGACATTGTGTTTAAAAATAAATCAAAAAAAATGTAATACTCATTGCCTTGTACAATTTAAACCCAAATTGAGATAATTTAAGTTAAATCCCACTTTAAAAAGCACTTGAATATTTTACTGTCTTTAATGAAACCTTCAAAAATGCAAATGATTAGCTAGAGTTTTCTTTCCCTGTCATTTAAGCTTCATGCTAAGTAGACAGGCGGTCGTTTTCCAGAATATGAGTCTCTCATATTTCCACACACAGCTGACACACAGAGTTTTCATTTCGTCTGCTGCCATGGCTGATAATTCTACTTCTTCTATTTTACCTCACTGGGTGGTATGAACACAACAAGGATAACCAAAAACTACTCAGAATGAGCAGGGAGGGTTTTCATAAATATTGCTGTAACTGAACATTAATAAACTGTACTGATCACATTTCTAAATACACCCACAAGTGTATGCAAAAAGATTCTGTTGTTAGTGAAACTGTGTATAAAGCCTGTCCCTTTTCAAACAAACTGAAAAACATCTGATAAGCGACACATAAAGGGTCGAGGATAACTGGATTCCAGTCAGTTATTAATAAATATTAATTACTTATATGGTAAGAATGTTTGCAACTGAGGGTTATTTTCCTTATCAATGAGTCTGCTGATTATTCTCTGAATGAATCAATTAATTGTTTCGTCTTCAAAACAGAAAAGTCGACCCCTTCAGATGTCTTGTTGTCTTACTATCCCAAAATATTCAGTTTATTATCACATAAGACAAAGAAAAGAGACAAATCTGAGAAGCTGGAACTCAAGCGTTTGGCATTTTTACAAAAAAAAAAAAGATTAATGATTAATTGATGAACAAAGTAGTTGCAGATTAACCTTCTGTTAATCAACAAGACACAGCTTAACTGCATTAACGTTGTATTTTAATGAACATTTCAATCTATACTACAGTAGAAGACAACATGTGCTGCAAACTTAAAGAGGCAACAAAATGTTACTGCGTCGCTTAATCAGCGTTAGCACAGCCTCAGCTGCTCCTCTCCTCGCCACCTCAGCAGGGCCGACTTCATTAGGAGCCAGGAGATACCAGACAGGCACAAACATGAATACACTACTGCCCAAAAAATTTGCATTGCACCTGCATTTGTGCTGCCGCTGGCTTTGCGCCGGCAGGGAAATAAGGCCCCGCTATGACAACATATTCTATTACACCGACATACAGTATTAATCAGTTTCTTCAAGCTTTGAATGTGTGTGATTCCATCACTAATCAACAAATAGACACAACTCTCCTCCGATGCTGGTATCTTGTCTTTTCTATAATGCAGCAGCACTTATCAGCGGAGGCTCACTCTATTGTTTATCTGCTTTCCGGTGCTGTGACCACATCTATTCTGCACATGAACCACTCTGCTCTCCTGCGTCACAACAACAGCGCCGACTTTCACTGGTGGTCTGTAAGACAATCTGACAAAGCAGCCGAAGGCATCAGGGTCAGTTACAGGTCTGGCACAGATCCTACGTGTGTGTATGTATGTTGGCACACATTAACCAGTGAGGCTGTAGATGTACGGACTCAGGTGTGTGTCACAGCTGCAAGCTGTAACTCGAGGTTTATCAGCAAACAAAGAACCGCGGAGGTGATGAGAGATGAGTCGGCGGATGGATCTTCTTACCATGATGAGGCCGGTGGTGATCGGGTCGTTGCAGCCATGGCACAGCTCCCCGAATTTGGCCCAGTAGTCCTTCTTGCAGAAGAGTCGTCCATCTTTTTCATAATACCAGTGGGACAGCGAGGCGCTGCACTCACAACACCTGACAGAGGAAGAGACGGAAAGAGAAACATGAGCAGTTGAGCAATTAATGAACAGCTTTTTATGTCACAAACAGCTATCAATCATAAGGTCCCAGAGCCCAGAACGACGTATTGAAATTGTAGATCTAACAACCCAAAATTATCCAATTTAGAATAATTAAATATTAAATAAATCTCCGTATGCACACATTTGGAAAGCTGGAACCTGGGTGCAAAGGTAACCGTTTTGCACCGGTCACTCAACATTACCATTGTTTTTTCTGGCTGGTGCGCCTTGCAAAGACTTGCATATTTTACCAGCATTTGGCTTGTTAATGGAGCTAGTTTTGAGTCCTTTGCTTGATAAATAACTTGATTATTGTCTTTCAAAAAAGTAATCAATGAATCAACTTTTATCTTCAGCACTAACTGAATGATAATTATACATTTGATGAGCAGAAAACAACATGTCCGACATCGTCAGTATGTCACTGAATCAGCAGTTCAGACCTCCAGGACACGAAGTTGCTATTGTGTTGATAGAACATTTGTGTTGCACTGCACTCTCTAAACCATACTTTAACCCTTCTAATGACACCCTGCAAGGCCCCAAATGATAGGTTTCATGGTGATAATAATAAGTCTATCACACATCATCACAACTGAGGTGGAACAGACAAATGAGACCACACCAAAACACACAACTATGACATCTTAGAAAACCATGTAATGGAGAAAAGGGAGGAACAACATGCTTTTCAGTGCAGTCTGTGCCAAATATAAACATTTCACCGACCAACATCAATCAGTATCAGAAGAAAACTATATATATGTTTATATATGCTAATAAATTAATTCAATCTATTATCCTTGGTGTTTGTTTTGGCTTTGATTTAACTTGACTCATAAAGAGTCCTGAGACCCAAATGGGAATTTCAGTTGTTTTAGGTTTTATCATATTTTGTCACATACTTTATTATAATAGGTGTTACCAAAAATGGTGACCCTATAATATTCAGACATTATATTTGGTCACTTTTTCATATAATTTATCTTCTAGTGTCACAGAATCAGACGGGCCACTAAATGTACATTTACCAAATGGGACCTGATCTGAATACTATGGCAACAGCTATCAAAATAAACAAAGTTAAGTATGATAAAAAAAAAAAAACATTTGTAGTGTAGCTGCAAATTTGAATACCCATCATAATAAAGTATGTAACAAAGTAGGTATACAAACAGGTATTGCACATATAATCACATTTTTTGAACTGTAAACTAAATGATATGACTACTGTGTTGAACATATTTATTTATTTAAATTTATAAAAATCAGCATTTCATGGGTTGAAAAAGACTTAACACCTGTGTGAATCAGCCCTGAACCTTGCAAGGTCAATGCTGACATAGAGTCGACCTGTTGGGACGTATCCACCTTCGTCCTCCGCCCCATGCCCACTTTATTGCATTTTTCAAAATTAGAAAGTGGGTAGTTAGGCTCAGACCTGGTGGTCAAGTTTCACTTTAAAAAAAACAAAAAAACATGCAAAGTTCTCCATGAGCAAACAGCAGCATATGTTTTGCATTTCTGAAAATGAATGTGTGTTGTTGCACCATCAGACATGTTCTTCTGTAGAGCTGTCTGCTCTGTCACCAGAGTTCAATAGAAGTGACGTCCCTCGATGGACATCAGATTCTGACAGAGCGACGGGCGGATGAACACTCTTAGTTCACTGACAAATAAGCAAACACAGACGTCTGCAAATGCTGGTTTGATATTTTGAAATAATGATAAATAAAACAAGTGAGTAAAGGTTATTTCCCAGCAAGTGATGACGATAATTCTTATCAAAAGAAAGAGGACGTAAACAATGTGATTTCACAATCTCATTTAACGCAGGCCCATCTGTTGGTGGAAAATAAACACACCAGGTTCCACCTCACTGATCTTCCCATTGATTAGAAAATCAGTCTCTATCTGTATATTTTCATCATGACTTGTTTGCAAACATATCTTCATGTATTTGTTGAAGTGGCTAAGTGGGAGCTTTTGCTCTGCATGTGGCCATAAATCGTGCTAATCTCTTTTCTTATGTTAAAAGCATTTCTGTAAGTGCGCGAGTGCATCTGCGTGCTTGCAGGCCTGCATGTGCTTGTTTGTAATCTGTATAAATCTGTCTGTGTCTAACGGCCATGACTAAGTGAGTGTCTCCACTTCTTCCCAGTGGAGCCTCCCTCCCATCAGCCAGCCGTCTGGCCTCGTCCCAGCTCAGGGCAGCTTAACACCAGGGCTGTTTGCTCTGAAAATATTAAAAAGTGTGCATGATTTCAAAGGCTGGAGCAGAATGATTGTCCCTCGTCTCATCCTATTTAGTGACATTGCTGAGTTTTTATGCGCTTTACCTACTATGCTTTCTTTGCATTTTTTTTTTTTACAATCTTCTTCAATATGTTATGTTCATTCCCCAAAACATATTTTATACATTCCTCAGGCCAGGTTCAAACTTCATGAAACATTAAATGCTAAAATTAAAGTTTTACTTTCAATATTAAAAAGACTGAACAGAAAATTTGGTAATCAATGAATTGTTCTTTCAAGCAAAATAACAAACATTTCCTGGTTCGAGCTTCTCATTTGTCAGGACTTCTCTTTGTCTTATTTGACACTAAATTGAATATATTTGGGTTTGGTTCTGTTAGTCCGACAAAAAAAAAGACATTTAAAGATGTCACCTTGGGCATTCATAAAAAAAGTGATTGGCATTTTCGTTACTTTTTGTAATTTAATGGACCAAACGATTGATCAACTAATAGAAAAAGAAACCTGCGGATTAATTAATAATGAAGAAATAATCGTGAGGTGCAGCCGTACACACACCACTCTGCGCAGTTATGCCTCCCCTTCTTTTCCTCTTCATCACACAGAGACAAGAAGACACTTTGCTGTTGCACATGTTGGTGGTTGGTTGTTAAAGTAACAACTAGTGAAGCACTCTAGCAACTCTATTTCCCAAAGTGTTGCACCTACTGTAAGCCTCCACACACACATAACTAGACACACGTAACCTTGCAGCACATGCAGACACACACATAGCACAATTTATTTATTAGACAGACAGACACACCCATTCTTCTCAGCATCTACATGCAGAGCTTCACTGCAGCTCAGCAGATTGTGGCAGAGCTGCTTCCTTATGCAGCATGTTTGGGTGAGCATGGGGGAGGAGGAGACTTGGAAATGGGTCAAGGCTTTCAGAAGACGTCCGCAGCACCGAGCCAGGAGCTACTCAGCTGTCTTGGCTTTCTGCCGCTCAATAACTGCTTTTTACTGCACACACACACGCATCCTGCAAACCCCCTGGTGGGGCAAAGTCATGCCTGGGGAGAATGCACACAGGTGCACATAGATGTCTTTGTGCACGCGCACACACACGCACGCACGCACACACACACACACAGTATCAAAGATATGAGTGAATACATTAGTGACTCCCAGATGGAGACGGCAAATTTCTGCCTTCAGGACAAGAATCTTATCTCAGAGGTGAAGGAGAGAGGCAGCAACGCTCAGTTACAACTCAAGATTTCCATGAATATATATAAAAAAAGACACCCCCACTATATTAACACATCTATGCTATTTCCAGTTAGCCTGTGAATGTGTGTTTGTGCTCACATTTTGGCGTTTGTGTGTGACTGTGTTTGTGTGTGCACGGACGTGTAAGAGGATTATCAGTGTGAAAGACTCAGAGTCTTTACCCACTCTGCTATGATCCTCTGAAAATCTAGCTGAATACGAAGCTTAGCAGTCTCTCTTACTCTCACATGCTCTGACACCTAACTGTGCAAAACTAAAAATTAAACTTAGTCTTTCCTTCCCTTTAATAATGGCAAACAAAAGAAAAACAAAAGGTAGGCTGCTCAGATTTAAGTAGTTTTCAGACACTATGAAACCCGGCTGGATCTCCCGAGGGTCAGCAAACAACCAATGACAGAGAAGATGAGGGAGTGGAGCGAGTAAATCTGCAACTGTCCCCCCTCCTGCTCAAATCCCTGATGGAATTAGCTAAAAGTGTCTGGGAGAGTAATAAATTCCTTTTTCCAGGTCAAAAGGAGGCAGCCATTTCCCCGGCCTCTCACCTTCCTCTGTCAGTGTTTGCTAACATTTGACTCCGGCTGAGTGCTGTCACTATTACTAACCCTATCTGTAGTATCTGTAATCTGCACAGGCTAGTTTTCATAATCTTTTGTCTTCAAGGTCAGGGTTCAAAAGATACTTTAACCTTGAAGGATTTTGATATATCTAACAAGAAATAAAAGTCTACAGTCATGCTCGCGGCTCTGTGAGGCAATACTTAGGAAGAGCTAACGTTAGCATGCTGCCATGCTCAAGATGACAATGTTAACATGCCGATGTTTAGCAAGTATACTGTTTACCATGTTAACCATCATACAGTAGTTACCAGCTGTGACGGCGACGCAAAGATAGTTTTCAGCTTGTAAGTCAGTGTGTGTCATTATAGAAGAAATTAGTCCTGAAGACACCTACTTTTATCTACACCTAAGATGTAGTCACAAAACTTTACAGATGTGTAGTTGAGATCAGGTCTCTGTCCTTCTAGTTTCTGTTTTTCTAGCTGAGGACCCAGGAACACAGAGTGGAGTTGTTTGGATGAGCGGTTCTCGAAGAAAGCTGCAAGCAGCAATACCAGAAAGAGCAATCGTCCGAATGGGCACTGCACTAATCTTTTAAAATGATGGTATGCCAGATGAATTATCCATATGCTGCTTTTATTAGTCTGCTCTTATGCACATTTATTATTCCCAGTGAAATAGTCTCATTGGACAGTTTCATGATGTAATGTGTTTTTGAATGACTGCGCATCCGATTTATCATGCAGGCAGCCTGACCCGGGTCAATACCTAACATGATTAATTAGTCCCTGTTGATATGAACGAGCTGAAATGGAATGAAAACAACATCAGGTCAGAATGAATGAATGAATGCAATTCAACTCCCTGAGGGACCGAGCTGCTGAAGAGGATGAACATGTAAATACATTGAGGGAGAATTTATGACTTACAGGTGCCTTGACAAATACGTAAAATGTCTCAAATGCATTAACATACTGTATGTCCCCATTCATGCACAGCAGATACATAAACATATAGAATTTATAGTTATTTTTTGTTTATGTGGGTTTAAACTAAAGCTAAAACAATGAAACAGAAAATTAATCTGTAACTATTTTGACATTTCATTCATAGTTTCAGTCAAAAGAGAAGAGAATCTGTAGATTAATCAATAACTGTTAACTGCCTACTAAAATGAATTAGAGGTCACACAGAAACCCACACACACACACAAGGGAAGGGAAATGGCAGAAATGCAAGTAGACAATTCATTATTAATTAAAGCTAAATGCTTCCAATATTTCAGATGCCTGTTGGTGAAGCATGCAGAGCTTTGTGGTTGAACATTTCAGCTGCCTCTCAAATGAGTCTGCCCGGCAGCTATTTATCAATTGACTAATTGTATGTGCAGCTATTATATGGAAACATGCAGCTCTTGTATTTGAACTAATCACAGATCTCAGTGTGACTTCTTTCAAGATAAGCCCTGGAATGCCTTGTGAAATAATACCAAACCAGACTCCCACACAAACCTTGTTGACCATCCAGCCCTGGTCAGCATTTCATGTTGTGTTTGTGTGTGTGTGTGTGTGTGTGTGTGTGTGTGTGGCCACGGGTCATTAAATGACGCGTGGGCTGACACTGCTAGAGGAAGCAGAAGGAGTCAAAAGGAAACGGTGTGTGTGTTCTGGTGGAGGTGTGAGCAGGTTCATTACCAACAGACAGATGCAAAGCTGAAAGATTTACGAGGAGCCACACCTCTCAAACACCCCCCGCCCCCCAACACACACATGTGCATGTCCTCATTAATTATTCAATCCTCCATCAACTGTGCCAAACTCAGAAGGACATCCATCTCCTTTATATCTGCTAAGACAGCAGAAATGCTTTTGAGTACTGATCAATAAGCCAATACACTGGTCTGCTCGGCCTTCCAGTAAAATCAGGAGAATTAGATAATAAACGTTGAGCGTATAAAGTCTGGTGGAAACAAATGTGTCTACTGCATAAAAAAGTGCTCAGCTGCTGCTACTGCACTGGCAGGCTAAGCTGAAATCCTCACAGACAAAGAGAAAATACAACCTCTGGGAAAGAGACAAGGGGGTTGTGAGT
>CALSCE010009465.1:13884019-13909651 GCA_943593645.1 Bovichtus variegatus | reverse complement strand
CACACACACACACACACACACACACACACACACACACACAACCATTGTGGACTCTGCCCTGTGCCCAGATACCCTCCTCTGGTTTCCCTTTCAGACATCCGTCTGGGGGGGGAAGTCATTAATGACACTCTGAGCGGTGAGTTTTCCACACGCCACAATCTGCCGACCAGCTCAGATTAACAGAGTGAAAGGAGGAGTGACGTTCATCACCTCAAAGAAGTGACGCAAGAGGAAACAAAACGTTGGCTCGTCAAAATCAAATCAAAAGGAAATGCCTTGCTTTAACTGCAGCATTTCATAGACGTTTAAAAGAGTCACATTACTTACTACCTGCTTAGTTACTCCACATTTGATCAAAATCACAATATGGATCACTGCAATATCCAAAATGCAGGAGGTGTAATACTACGACTAAAACTACAGCTAAATCCTACTGATAAATTGCTTCACGTGATGTCTCTTAAATCAGTGTCAGTTTGGCCTGAAGACTACAATTTATTTATTTTTTTTAAATGGTGTGGCGTCAGAAAGAAACTACGCCTCTGTAGCCCGCTGCTCATCTCTGCTTGAGGCTAGCGGCTCAGCCGCTACTAGCATAACACAGCTGAATCTCGATCTCAGAATGCATTGTGGGTAATGGCAGGTTTTGACAAGAAATTTCTGGTTCTGTTGTATCAATTTTTTAAGTAACTGTCCATCTTGAAATCTCAGCAGTCATTGAGGTATGGCAGACAGGCAGTGAGGGTCCAGCCAATGTATGAGTCTATTTGTGCAAAGAACCCGTAAAATATGACTGATTGCACCTTTAAATTACAGCTTTCTCTTGTCAGACCACATGCAGGTTGGTTTCTGAATGTAGTGAGGCAAAATAACTAAATGCTTCAGTCAGAACTCCTCGACAAGAAGTTGTTTCATCTCCTGCTCGTCAGAACAAAGTCAGCTGGATGTGAGATGTGAGAGACGTAGAGAGAGGTGGAGATAGATATTACATAAGATCATCAGATACAAAAGCTGCAGCAATGTCAACAACTGGGTTCTATTAATAATATATACAACAGACCTGAAAAAACTGCCTCACTTTCAAAGGAAATAACTGCTCCTGACTCATATTAATGAGATTATCAGCACTAATGGGAATTATCAGTCATAGAGCAGCTTGGTAATGTGTTTGCTGCAGCGTCATGGCATCTTAAACAAAAACAATAACATACAAACACTGAAAGGCAGTAACATGAAGCTAAACCGGCCAATCACTGTGTGAGAGAGAATGCATCAAAAAACAAACAAACAAAAACATGGCATCAGTTTCTGGTTATTTTTTTTAAATGTATTTAAATATCTGCTGTACAGAAGGCTACATACATTTAATAATAAATACTTATTTTCATTTTTAAAAAAGGAAATGTCACCATAAAAACGGTTTGTTTGATTTTTGCCAATAAAATAACAAACATATGAATCTAAAATCTCACAAAAAGCGGAAGTCTCAAATTGCAGTTGAGTGTGTTGAAAGAATCGATGTCCATTAGTGCGTCTCCACCATCTGTGAATCTCTTTATATTCATGTTCTCAAATGCATCGTGTTATATGATCTGTTGTGACTATTGATCTGAAGATTTACTGACTTCCACACTGTATTTTGAACACGTAGCATAAACAGTCATAGACACAAAAAGAAAAAAAAAAAAAAAGAAAATGTCTAAATCCAATCATGAGAAGTCCTTGAAGTGTCTTAAAAATCTAAATTTAATTGTCAACAATTTCATGACAACCTGGCAAACTTCATCTTTTATGGAAGATACGATACGATAGAAAGCTGCAAAACTAAGATAGATAGAAGATACTAATGAACCTTGTAGTGAGACTATTTTGTCAACAAGAAAACAAGGGCAGGAGTTGTATAATAGACATGTATAATATTTAAATAATAATAAATCATATTTATGGTTTTGGAGGGTCCTAAAAATTGATCTTCAATCACCAAAATGTGTGTTTCTGTCTTCTAAGATCAGATCAGTTCAACAGACAAGATTCGTGCTCAACATAATCAACATACTGGTTAAAATTCAAACAATGTGAATATATTTCTTTCACACAGAAACACATGAAGTCTCACTGCCCACACACACAACGTGCTGCAGAACAAGATAAAAAAAATCCAGCTGAGAGGAGACAAAAAGACGTTTTATACACAGTCTCTCTGCAAATAAGCTTTTCGATCTAATCAATCTGCAGTTAGTTATTGTATCCAAACGTGGCACCTCATGTAGAGAGAAACCCGCCTGGCGCTGAAACACAAACCTGCCTATTCTTCTCCCCCAAACAAAACCTTTGGAAAGTAAAACCAAACACACACAGACGGCTGTGGAAATGTTAATGGTGGCAGCAACAGAAACTACAGCTCGTATCTGGCGCTCACGAGGAAAAGATGGTGTCTTATGGTATTAGGTATCTCTATGCATTATTTAAACATATATTACAGCTTTTTCAGGATGTTTAAGTCTGAGAGAAGCTCGTTAATGAAATCTTAATTAGCTTCTGCTTTTTTTTGTGGCTGTCAAGGACGTCATAGCAACAAAAATGAGAGATACTTTATCGTCTCCATGGGGACATTTTGAGCAATAGTGCTGCACACAGCTGCAATCAGCTTAAAACAATATGCAGCCAACAAGACAGTACAGCGGTACACCAAAGACGCAGTAGAAGAAGACATATACAATATTGCACATGCCCTGAGAGATAGAAATATATAAATACATATGCACTTTAAAATCAGGAGAGCGTGACACTTATGATACTTAAGAGTAATAAATGTGAACCAGTCAGCCTGTTCACAACACACTGTTGTGTTTATGGTGTTTAATGTTTACAGGTCATAAAGGTGAGTCACAGGACTCGGGTGATAATGCATCACATTTACGACCTGTCATTTCCCTGATTCGATAACAGTTTCCAAACAATGGCTATGTTCAACTCAAAGACAAGAAAACACCCCAAGAGAAAAATCAAGAAATCTCCCGAAAACACCGACCACAAAAAGCAGAGACTCGCGAGAAAGAAGAGAAGAGAAAAGAGCCAATTAAAGGAGATTTTCGAACAAAAAAAGACAAGACGGTGACAGAGCATGCGGTATATTCATGTTACCAGGACAGTTAAAGGTCACTGACAGAAGAGGGTTTTAACAAGGACGACGAATGTATGTGAATATGAGAACTCCTGAAACAAACACAGGCACAAATGTACCTGATGTCATGCAGAAGGAAATTAGGTCTGGATACAGCTGCAGAAACCATTTCTAGGTCCAAGAAAACACACATATTTTCTTTATTGATTTATCTGCCAATTATTAAAAGTTATTTGATTCGCTATCGTACATGACAAAGAAAAGCATCAAATTGTCACATTTGAGAGGCTGAAACCAGCAAATGTTTGGTATTACCGCTTGAAAAAGGATCTGAAAAGACTGATGATCAACTAATCGATTCATCACTACCCGGTGTTGTTTTGTTTATCAAATTGAGATTATTATTTTAAATGTTACGGCCATATTCTGCCTTTATTGGACGACTGACAGTAGAAAGAGAGGAGAGAAGGAGGAAAAGCAACAAAGGGCAGAATTATTTTCTCTCCAGCGACAAATCCATTCATCGACGAGTTGTTTCAGCGCTACGCTCATCCACCGCTGCCCTTTAAAGAAGTGAACTCATGCTGCTTGTGTAAACATGTTGGAGGCGTTTGTGTTGAGCGTACCTGAAGCAGACGGTGTGCCAGTCCGCGTTGAGCGCCTGGAGGTACTGCTCATCGTAGATCCTCTGTTTGCATCCCGCACAGACGGGCAAACTTCCCCCAGCTGTAACACATGAGACCGAGGTCACAGGAAGTTCTGATATCCAGCAGTTAATAATTCATTATGCATAAAAACAACAACAGTTCTTTGATGGGATGTAATAATTGCTGTTGTGTGTTTGCATGGGACTGTTATCGCTGTTCTTCTCTCGCCTTCAATGCAAAATCCTCCATGAAGCTCCAGATATCAAACACACGTCGTCTCTCACCGGCGACAGATGGCTGACTTTTATCTAGATTATCACTCAGCAGGCGATTTAATTCATATTAAATCATTTTGGGAAATAATGGAAACTTTTTATAATATTTAAAAGGTTTCCTGTCGTCCGATAAGGAGTTTCACACCATTGTACTTTATTCAATAAATCTAATACATTTTCGGGCAACTGCTACTAAATGAAATGGTTTCTAAATTGAAATTGAGAAAGATATATCCTACAGAAATAATAATAATTTAGGTCAAATAGCTTTTAAGCCAGCGATTCAAATTCCTATTAAACATTCAAGAAAATCCCAGTCAAAGTGAAATATATTACTACTTTTTTTTTTTTTTTTTTTTTACATAGTTTTAATACATTACTGAGCCACATTATTTTTCAGGCAGCAAGTCAACAAACTGGAAAGGATGAGGTGACAGCAGACGTCACAGCCTCATACAGCAGATGCTATTGTTCCTGAAGTTTATTTGGCTAAGAAAACATCACAGGCCTTTCACATCCTGAGCAGGAGGTGTTGGTGCAGTAATACACTGAGATGCAGTTTCATCAGCGGGGCTATAATCTGCGAGATGTGGAAGAAGCTTAAGATGATTACTGTAACTTCCAGTAACTCCTGCACTAGTCTTTATTAGCATTAGTGCTGAGTTCCTGCACTTTCACTCTTGAAATGTCTCTAAATTCACATACTGAGATTCTAAACCTGCAGTGAACTCAAAAATAATGTCATTCAAAAGCCACTTCACCACATCAGAGGAACGGTAAGTGCATGCTGGCACCTTTTCAACATAAAAGCAGATATTATTTCAACTTTGAAATAGTTTTTTGGATTGAAACTTTTAACACGAGACTTGATCTGAACAGGTGTGGAAACCTGTGTCAGGTGTATTACACAGTGCAGGACATGCAAAAATATTTCAAAATGAGTGTAAATCATGTTTCTGCAGCTGCCGCATTTATTACACGTACTGCCTTATTAGCTGCTTTCAGTTGCATATTTTACAGGCAACTGAAACAAAAACATGTGTTACGAAGTTCTTCTTCACATCCACAGCAATATGTAGCTGCATTCCATCTGTCAAATGCAAAACAGCTATAAACAAATAAAAACGCTGAACACAGATCAGTTCAGAGTTCAAAGACACATCTGCCTCCTGTAAAAACAACATCATGTTATATTAAAAAATATATGTATATGTTGGATCTCAGGCGAAGGTATCGTTGCAGCTTTCATCTGAAAACTGTGTTGGCAGAGGTTTTGTGCGGTCGACCCGTCGCCCTGCTGTAGTGTTTGTATTGATCTTATCGACTCGTAGGCAGTCGGATCTGTGCTAATGCCTTTTCTCTCCTCTCCCTTCACCTCACCTCTTTACTAATTAATATGTTTCACATCATCTCTTTATTAAGGAGCATTTATCTCCCTGATACTTGTGTCCGCTGGAGATCTGCTGACTGCAAAGGTCTCAGAGAGGACGCAAATACCTCAGTAAAGGCACACAAACACACCTCTCGCACACACTGACTGTACAACCTGTGCAGGTGCAGCACCGACTGCCCCGGCCCGACTTATAACTAACAGAAACTCTTGCAGCAGTTCCTCCTGCAAAGTGAGTCATCACATAAAAGGGCTATTGTTAAGTCCAGTGAAGCAGAATGACAGCGACAGTACAGTGTACAGTAGGCTATCTCTGGATGTACAGTAACATCTTAATGCAGGTATTTACCAAATATTCACAGTGATGCACACATTACTAAATTAAAGCTTGTTCTAGAGCAGTTTCTCCCAACATTTAATACTCGCGTCACTCTTTTATCTTATTTTAAAGTCCAGAAGAAGCCAAATAAAAGTCATTTACAAGAAAAAGCTAAAGATTAAGAGTGAAATATCAAAAAGAATCATACTTTGTGTCGCATGAATATGCTTATTTCATAGTTTCCCTCTTCTGTTAATCATCTCACAACCCCCCAATTGAGAGATTTCTCCAGTCATGTTCCTTTCGACAAATTAGACTGAGGTTAAGGGTGTTATCATGCTGATTATTAAACCTATACCAGTATGCAAGGAGAAAGATGAGGAAAATTGGGGGACATTTTTATTCTTTGAGGCTATTAAATGTGCAGCTCCACATCACCTAACATGCTGTTCAACTTTGTAGCACATTATGATGCAGGCCCATTACTTTAAGCTGCACCTTATACAATTGTGTAATTTTGCATTGGTCACCCCGTAGAGTCCTCATTTTAATGTATGAATGTAACAACCTGTTTGTCAGCAGAATATATTTGGCTATCCTAGGCCAAACTGTGTGGATGGCCTGAGGGTGAACACTGCATCCAACATGACGGCTGCATCATCTATCATGGCTTCAGTTGCAGCACAAAGTGGAGATAAAGCCTGACACTCCCTGCGGATAAACCAATGCTACACTGTTGTCTGTGTGACTGACAATGAACGACACCCAAAGTAGGAGAAGTAGTGCACAGCCTAATGTTAACGGCCAGTTTAGGTGGAGCATCCTGTGTTTTGTTTCCGCCGTCTCTGCATCTCCCGCCCGGCCGCGTGCAGCTCTCATCACCCGGCGGCTCCTTACCTTCCTCCTCTCCCATGCGTTCGTCCTTCCAAGTGCAGCAGAGCAGCATCAACCTCATTCACACTCCGACACCGAGCTCCGGGACAGAGCCAGCCGCCTCTGGTCGACAGATAACCGGTGTCCGACCAGCACCGCAGCCCACCCGGCGGTCGTGTTGCTGTGCTTCGGTCCCTCCCTGCGGCGGCCCACACAGCTTCCTCCTGGCTGCGCGTTTCTGCGGCGCTTCATTCAAGAGAGCTGCGGACCAATGAGGCTGCAGAGCCGGGGAGCGGAAAGCACCAGCCGGCCAACCAGGAGCCCTCCCTGCTTAATGAATGCATGTCTTTAGGGGCGGGGAGCAGGAGCACAGTGCAGTAAACACCTCGGTGGGTTTAGCGTGCACAGAATAACTACATAATAATTTAGCCACTATTTATTTTATAGGTGTTTTAACATTTAAACTAGAAAAGATATCTTTTGGGAAAATGTAAATGTGCTCATAGCGGTTCAACAACATACAAGTTCTTTAAAATGGTACTAAAGTATAATACTCGAGTAAATGTACTAAGTTCTTTCCACCACTGGTGAAATGAAAGTGGCCAACTGTAAATGTTAAAATTAGTGCTGCAGTGCACTGAAGGCTATTGAAATGTCAGTTAAAGTGAAAAATGTGAACGCAGTTGAATCTTTCAGTGTGAGGCAGGTGAGCTGAACAAAATGTGAGATGTTCTACAGGTAAAGAATCACACAATTCAAGAAATATGGAGGTGTAAGTAAAAAGTTTAAGATGACTAAATATCTACTTGGATTTCAATTGAGAATTTCCTTTAAGAAAATTACTTCTGAAATCGATAACGGCATTTAAACGCAACACAGGAACATGAACGTCCCAAAACTTCTCTATTTTTCCAATTTCTGCTCCAAAATTACTTTCTTGATGAAATCTACTATATTGTAGAATTGTCCTGCAGCCATATAGTGACACTAGAATTAGACTTCTGCTGATGGAACAACAGCGTGAGCTCCTTCTACAGGATGCAGATCACGGGTCAGTGGTTCTCCCAGGAGAACTTCAGCAACACGAGTTCATTATTTCCAGCTGGCACAACAAGAACAGAGTTTATAGTCTGTTTGTTGCCATTACAATGAAGAGCTCTGCCAACTCAATCACATATCAATTGTTTAAACCTCTAAATCTGATGGATCCTGATTCATTTTGCTCAGTGGGAGAAACTGTAAAATTCTGGCAGAACTGAGCTGCAACAAGGCCTGAGATATTACCGCTGTGTGGTAAGTGAGTGATTTATACCGGACACCCTGATCCAGGTGGTTTTCATCAGCTCGCAGGACAAACTGCTGCTGCGGTGGAATGCACCCATAAGGAAAAGAAAAATATAAAACAAATAGGAAGACACAAGATCTTTTAACACATTTTATTATGTTATTTAATGAAGAAAATGAAATGCTGGATTTCGGGAATAAGTCACATGTGTGTCGTGGAAATCTAAAAAGTGCAAAACCACACTGTTCCTCCTTATAAAAACAGTTTTAAATAAAGATGAAGATTATTCCACGGCATATAAGACAAGGTCTGACCCAGCGAGGCTCAAAGACAGTTCTTACACAGCACCGAGTGAAATAACCGAAGCCAGCAAATATCAAATTAGTACAAAATACAGTACACAATTACAGAAAGAGATGGAGTCACTTGGCAACAGCGCTCATGAACCTTTGGTCAGTAAGCCTTTTTAAAAGCAGCTCAAGTAAATGAAGAACAATGGGAGTTTATGCCTCACATTAACACTTCGGCTCCCCCATTAAACAAAGTCCTATTCTGTATTAAACAGTGAGTAAATGCGTTTTATGTTCACACATTCCTGATAACAATAAAGCTATGAGTCAAAGCATGGTGCAAAAATGTTTTCTTGAATAATCACGTAATGACAAGTTACATAAATGTAAATAACTGCTTCAATGAGACTAAACGTTTGAAGCAGACTAAAGACTCATACTTAAACCTTCACACATACATAATGTACATGCCAGAGCAGTGTCTGAGTTACATTTCAATCTACTTGGAACTAAAAAGGCAACACTGCTTTCCTCGCGGTTTATAAACATCCTGTAATGGATCAAAAGCTATTTGATTGTCTTCAGCATGTCGTTCCTCAGAACAGAAACTGCTCTTCATACATCACAAGTTTGGCAACATTAAAAATGCTGAGAAAACTGAACTGCGTAGCAACTAGAATCAGCAAAGTTACCGAGAGCAGATGGGCTGGCCGGAGCCCCAGTTCCCGCTGCTTGATACCCAGCAGGCCTATAAATAGCATCAGCGAGGACGGGGAGCCAGAGACGACTCTGAAATTGGCCAGATTTCAGCGGTTTTTGGACGAGCCGCGACCAACCCGACCCCTCTGACATGTCAGAGAGATGACAAGCTCCGCACAGCGAGGTGAGACAGTGCAGGCTGCAACACTGAGGACAGTTCACCTTGCTTCAGGATTAAAACCGAAAGGAAAATCATTCATAGGTCACATTGGCAGCCGATGGTTCAGTCAGTCTTTCGCACAACAGTACAACCACACACAAAAACACACACACACACATTCGTGCACGAGAACAACACGTGGTGACACAAACACACTCTTTGTATTTTAAGTAGGCTGGTGCAGCACTGGGAGTTAAAGCTGATTAATTTGAGCACATTATTGATTAAAGGCACGATCAATAACATACGTCACATCAGAGCGTGTACTAAATTCTGGGTCGGTGGGTTTGTATAAAAACACGAGACGTTGAAGTCAAGTAAGTAAAAAAAAACAACAAAAAAACATCTTTACATGTTTTCTAATGGGGTTTCTTTGCATATAAAATGTACATTCTAGATCATGCAGTAGCACCATGGTTTCTTGAGGTCACACCGGTGAACTCTACTTCCTCCTCCCACAGTATTTGCCCTGGCATCCTGCAACGCCACCTGCAGCAAATAACATCAGGATTATAGTTTAATCTTTTCTAAGAATACACTGGGGATAATGCAACTTTTACACACAAGCTGTTTTTTATGTAACAAGCTACTGTAGAAGTTGTTTAGCAGTTAGGCATTAGGACCATTGTAGGTAAAAAGAATTTTAAAAAAACTACGGAGCTGGTGGAGGGGGGTAATATTCAGAAGAAAAAGTCGTACATTTACAAGAAAAGGACTTGGATATTCTCTGACATTATAAAGTCATACATTTGGGAGGAGAAATACTTGGAATAATTGTGGGGGTTTTTGTCAGGGAACTGGAGTTAGTAAAAGTATTTTACCTCTGTAGACTCCTCCTCCTCCTGCACCACCTAGGAAGCCCTGCAATGGTCCGTACTTGGCTGCTTTGGCTGCAAAACAACAAACAAATGAGCTTTTTACTTTCACTAAAAAAATGCCCTTATGCTATAAGGACGTTTAATGACTTGTTGTGTTCCACAAAACGTCTCCTTGCTTTGCTGTTATGGCCGAGTGAAGTTTCCGACACGACATGTGACAGCATTCATCCAGCAACTATACTGCACCAACCAAGCAGAGAAAGAGGACAACACCTGCCCTGTTAGGAAGCTTACAGTTTATTCAGTATCTGCCAGTGGACAGTCAATGCATGAATGTTCATTTTTAACCTTGGAAATAGGATTCGACATTACAATCTTAATTTAAGAGTATTTTGTCAAATGTTTTCTTTACTAGACTAGAAATACGATTTTTGACAAGATGTGTGGTTCATAATTTGCAGTTATAAACCAGTATGTAAATATCACTGGTTGAAACAAAACTCTTGTTGTCACTTGACAACATCCCAGTGACACCTAAAATTACAGTATTAGCTAAACCATAATGTATGTGAATGTATATATTTATATATTGATGGCATTCTCCTTTGACTTGAGCCATTTTGTAAATTCCTATGTGTGTACAAGCATACCGTCTACTTTCTTTACATTGACTGTTTTTCTTTGGGAAAATCTTGGTTAAATGTTTTTTTTATTTACTGCTGCTCATTGTCCATTGTATTGAGCCATGTATGTTGATCTGTTGCCTGACATATACCTTGCCTGTAAGTTTTGAAGTTGTATGCATGGACTGGGTAAAACTGTAAATGAATTCTCCCTTTCTGGGATAAATAAAGTTGTCTGGGTCTGAAAATGAATGTCAATCACCGGAGGCTGTTATTTATATGCCGTATTATTGCGTGTAATGTAATCCCATGTGGGATCCATTTGTCCATCCATTAGCGATAACCACTCATCCTTTAGAAGGTCAAGGGGGGCTGGAGTCGATCACGAGCCGGCAATTTAGAGTCACCTAGAATTTAACATGCATGTCTGCAGTATGGGAGAGAACCGATGCACACGGAGTACAATTAAACATATTCGTTCACACAGGTGTCTGAGAGAGACACCGAGAGAGATAAAACCGCTAGCTGTAAGAAACCAGACGTGCTTTCCTTGATATAATAATCCCACCAGCTGTAATCTCAGAGGTTCAGGAAAATGCAGATTATCATGAGTTCAATGTACTAGTGCCGCGCCATCTGCACTGACGAGCACACACAGTATCACTCCACCAATCGCATCCAAATAATATGACAACGAGCAGAGAGAGAAATTGGAAAATGGGTTGAGGTGCTGGACAGTTTGACTGAAACAATTTATTATCATATAATCGCTTCCTAATGTGGTGTTTTATGGGTGCATGCAGAGATGTGAGGAGGGTGTTTGGTACCTTGTTGAGGGGTCAGTGGGGCTGGTACATATCCACCTAGACAACAACAAAGACAAATGAGAGATGACAAGGTGCCATTAGACTAACGCTAAAGCGAACCCACTTTGGATCTGTCACAGTGGTTGATACATTTGTCCTGGCCGGGATGTGGTGAGGAAGAACTTGACATTAGAGCACATGGGAGGCACTTACATCTGCTGAGCTGTCTGATGCAGAGATGCTCTCTGTATATTCATGTAACCAGAGTTGCACACACGATGACGTTTTTTTAAATTTCTGTTTCTGAAAAGTAATCCTAGGTAAAGCTTGGCAGAGGGAATGCACTTGTGATTTTCCCCATTTAAACTGCTGAAATTCGAATAAAATGAGCTCTGGCACAAACTCATTTTCTTGCAAAATGGGAGGAAGATTACAAACATCATTAAAATTTCAATTTGCACCAATGATTTTAGTAATCCAATTAATCCCTCTGTAATTAGGTGCTCAGAGGAGAAAAAGACAGGTCGTTATTATTCAAACACACTTTAATTCCCTTATGCAAATTCAGCCTCCCATGTGTGTTAACAAGTTGAGTGTGAGATATTAGAAATACAATGATGTTAAAAGTCCCTTCTGCTTGATTGACTTGTATGTAATCATGTTCATGATCAAATTGAATAATTTCATCAAAAAAATTCAGGACTTTTCAAATTTAATTGTAGATTAATTGAGGTTGCAATATCTTTACTGTATGTCAACTAGAAAAACTGTAATAGCTCATTTTTGGTATGGGAGATTACATGGAAACCAGTTGCATTTAAAGTGTCCAGCATAAAGGGAAGGAGAGAAGATAACTTGTCAAACATCCAGCTAAAGTGCCATACACATTATATTTTAAACGTGTGGTTTCCTTAATTGAATGAGAAGGATCTTAATAAATTGGGGAAAGTCATTCTGCAGTAGCTCTCCTCTCCTCTCCCTTTCTTTATGCTCTCAGTTTTAAAGGGGAAAGCGATGAGTCAGTTTTCCTGTTCTTTCATCCATCCAGCTGTTACCTGGCTGCTGGCAGTTGGGCATTAATCCGCCTCCTGATCCAGAAACAAGGATGAAAAGTTAAAGAATCGTCTGCTCTTTAAATCCTCGTCTATGTGGGAAAAGTTTGACCAGCGTATGTTTGACTTTCAGCGGCAGCAACAACAATGACGACAACCTATGAATGAACCTTTCAGTAATTATACTTTACTTTACTACTTTCATGAATCTGTACAGATCATAAAATAAATCAAAAGACACACACACACACACACACACACACACACACACACACACACACACACACACACACACACTCTTACTACTGTCTTCTTCTCTTGCCTCCACCTCCTTAAGATAAATGGCCCTATTCTGTCGTCGGTTGGGTCTTTTCCACTGATTTATGACACAACCGAAGGTCCTCAAAGGTCACTACGCAGCACGCTGTTTACCACCAACACACGTATGTTCGGTGCATATTGTCTATATCTGTCACAGACTCATCAGCAGAGAAAATTTGTCAAAAATCCTCATCAACAAGAAACATTTTTAAACATTTACTCTGTGTGCAAACGCAGAAATGCACAGGGAGCACTGCTAGTACCTTGGTAATACTGTTGGGGGTAACCTCCTCCATAACCAGGAGCCGCAGCTGTAAAATTAAAAAGCAGTTACCATGGAGACGCATTGACAGATAATTGTCATCAGTGTTTTAACAACATGAGTTAGAGATCATTCAACATGTTAATTAGTATTGTCAGGAAATCTAGCAGCATTAAACATCACCAGGTAAATTGTGAATAAACAACCTAGTAACAACTTGATACATACAGTATGTACAGGGAGTAGGACTTCACTTATTTTTCAAAAAGCTAATAATTATTCACCATTTGGCAAACTTCTGTTGGAAAAAGTCTCTACTGGCAAATGAGGAACATTTTTAAACCATCTGTGGAAGCATTTCACACAGACATATATCTCTGTGGCCTTGGGGAGAAGGATTACAGCCCTCAGCTTTAATGACTAGCCTGTACGCTGTCTGTGGGGCAGTGAGAGGAGGCTGTTGCTGTGTGATTACACTCATCCCTCACTGATGGGCCGAGGAGGAGCAGGAGGAGCGGGAGGAGGAGCAGAAGAGGCCTAGAAGTTACACTGCAAGTGTGTTATGGAGAGCTGAAGTGAAATGTGTGCCATATTTACCCATAATTGTGTTTTGTTTATGGTTTAAAAAGAAGGAGAAAAGAAGATAATATGATGACAGCGTATTAGGGCCATTGTACATTAAAAAAACTAATAAATGTATGTAGGTGTAATATTCTGAGAAAAAAAATCAAAAAATTCTACGATTAAATTCCTAGATTTCCGAGATAAAAACTCAAAAAGTCAAAAAACATGAATATTCTGTGCTATCATAGTCATACATACAAATATACACATAGATATATAAAGTCATACACGAGAAAGAAATATTTTTTTGTTGCATGGCTTCATTTTGCACGGTTGGATCATCCTCATCATCCTCTGCTTGCCGTGTATTATGCCTAAAGTGGATGACCTAATCAAATTATACTTTGCAATTGGATTTAGCGATAAGAAAATACTCGTGATTATAACCAAAAATCACCATATTATTCCAAGCATTTGGACTTTTAAGAGACATTTCCATGAATTAGGCCTTTTCAGAGGAAAACAACATAGTGATTTTAGTTAGTGTTTTTCTTTTTTGTAAAGTTGTGAGTTTTTTCTCATAAATGTATGACTTTAATCTTGGAAATGCAGATTTTTTTTCTCTCCCCTGTCTGGCTCCATATGTATTTAGTTATTTTTTTACCTACAATTGCCCTAATACACCGTCGTATTATACAGGAGGAAACAGAGCAGAACATATTGAACAAACGTGCGGCGCTCCTCACCTGGCTGATACACACCGCCACCTCCAAGATTGCCATAGCCTGTTAGAATGAAGAGCAGATAAACGAATCGTGACAATGTGTCTATTCTTATGATTTTGTGTGCAGTGAGTATGACTTATTATCGTTTTTTTTTTGGCTCCTTTAGCTGTTGTTATTGCTCCCATTCCTAGCCAGGGGCTCAGCTGGGGTCAGAGGAACAACATCATCCAAACGTCCTCTGGCTTTAGTTTTGCTATTTTAGGGCGGGACTCTCCAGGGGTTTGTGTTATCTTCAAACAGTCACACTTTGATGTCGCACACAGTATTACTAACAGTGTTGAGTCTTTATCAGGAAATGTTGTTGACTTGCTCCATTTACAAATTCCTAACGGTGCTGTAGCACTGCAGGGATTACTGCCTCTGGTGGAGCAGGATTCTGTCAAATGTTTGGCTTCAAGACTTCTTTGCTCGCTTATCTGAAACCCACTTGTTCTTGTCTTTGACGACGTTATGTGGGTGTGGTGTGTCGTTGAATTGTTTGATTTATTATCGTTATTATCTATGTGCTTAAATGTATGTTAACTTCCATCTTTTGTGCCTGAGGATCCCCTTTAAAACGAGAGGGTGCATCTCAAGGGGTTTATGCTTTCATTTATTTTTGGAATAATTAAATATAACAAGCGTGGCAGATTTTATACTGCCACTGATAAACTAACGAATACATGAATTTTTCTTTTATCTTTTATCAGTTTCTCAGACAAAACACTGAATAGATTATTTTCATACGGTAAAGGATCATTTTTAATACAATGAATTTTAATATATTCTTTCTCATTTCTACTTAATATCTTCCAGCGATATTAAAAGGGGGAGCGAGTGGAGTATTAAGTACAGATACGTATAGATCTTCATACAGTGTTTGCCAACATCTGCTCCACTCGAGAGCTTGTCCAAGCTAGAGACATAATGTGATGTACATATAAGACATATACATTATGTTCCCATGTGCTGTAACAGTTACAGGCCTGTTACACTAACTGGTTTGGGTGGTTTACCTCCAGCTCCAGCACCACCACCTCCCAGTCCAAGTGCAGAGAGAGACGTCATCCCACCTGTCACAAGAGACAGAAAACTGGCTTAGATGTGATTATGTTACCCTAGAAGTCCTGCACAGGATTGTAAACCAGCTGGAAGACTGGAAATGCTGCCTCCACTAAAACACAAGATGATTTCCTTCATCAAAGTATCCAGCTGGCTTCTCCTTCCTGACACTACGTGCCATACAGAAACTTATCAGCATTTTGGTCTGTTTCCTGCACAGGAAGTGGGATGTGATGCGATCTCCTGACCAACTGTCACTTTGAGCACTGAGCAGAACGTCTTGAGTTTTTTGTTTTTTTTTTAGTTGGGGGAACATTGTGTAATAGTGCTGTCAGCCTGCTCTCCTCTCATACATACCCTGGTGATAACCATGTTGATATGGCCTATATCCCCCTGAATTGTGACGACAGAGAAAAGTTGCATTATTGTCTGGTTGCTAAACTCACCTCCTACAGTTTGTGTCGGGGGCTGGCTCATCCAAGAAATGGCAATAATTTGAAAAATCGTCGATACAAAAAACCTTTGAAATTTTATTCTACATTGAAAGGGGAAATAAGCAGTATTTATGCTTAATTTTTCCCCGTTAAAAGGAATAGTTTAGATGTTTTGAAGTGGGGTTGTACGAGGTACTCCAGCACGGGAGCGAAGCAATGTACTGCTGTGGACAGGGGCAGCAGCTGAAAAGTATTTTAGCCACCTAAAAGAAAGGCCCACCTAAAAAAAAATCAATATTAGTTTAAGTGTACGCTAAATTTACTATATTTTTACAGCTTTACCTTGCACCAGACAGCACCTTTCTGCAGGGGAACTGAAGCAGGGGAACTAACAGGGGAACCGTTATTTATGCTCTCTAAAACAAGTCTGTCTGAAGGCAAGGTAAGGCAGTTTAAATATTCTACATAAAGCGTATACTTAAACTGAAATGTATTTTTTAAGGTGGCTAAAATATGTTATGCTGCTGCCCCCCGTACACAGCAGGACATTGTTTAGCTTCTGTGCTGGTACGCCATCTACTGTAGATAGTATAAATACATCATACAACCCCAAATAAATACAAAATCCAGACTATCCCTTTAACTGACACCTGTGTCTAGCGTTCTTAGGGTTCACAAAAAAATGTGAATTTTACATGTTAAATGTTTTGTAGGTGCGTTCTGACCTTGATAACCTCCTGCTGCCAGTGGGATTCCTGCTCCTCCTCCTGCTCCACCAACAAATACACAAAACCACAACAAATGCAAAAAAGTTAAAACATAAATTTGCAAAAAGAAGTCACCCTCAGGATGGAGATGCTTGTTACACGTCTGCAAACACACACCTGGAGGTTTCAAAGGCTTCGATCCAGGCAAAATGGCAGCTCCGGTACCAGCGCCATAAGGAACTGAAACACAGGAAGGAGAGAAGTAAAAGTCACTGCAATTTAAACCAATCCTATCAATGCTTATAGACATACAGAGAACTTGCCTCCATAGGTTCCACCATAGGGATATCCACCTCCGGCTGGACCAACACCTGCGCCTGCTCCTGCACATACGGAGTAAAAGTTTTAAAGACTGGATGTGTGAAGTCAGAAGATTTAACAGAAAATTCCTCGTTACAATCGTCCATACGGTTTCATCTTCTCCAGCTACATCGTATTACGTCCTATTAACTAAGCTTCAATGACTTATTGAAGTTACACTGCATCGGTTGAGTTCAACAATCAGTCCAGTGAATTGTTTCTGAACTCATTAAACATCAGTTTGAAAACTGGGATGAATCAAAAATAGGAACGTAATGTAGATTTTAGGTACCATCATCACAGATCTATACTGTTAGTTTGTTTTTTCCTTAATGACGTTATGAAGGCCACGTTTAGTAAATCTTTCCCTCGGTTACACTCTGCCTTGATTTACATGTAGGTTTGATCAAATCCATGATTTTGATAAATGTATGAAATATGCATCGTTACTTTATCTTGATAGTGACTAATGTTCTAACATTTATTTTACCCTATACTGTATGTGTTCAACATTAGTATTCTATGTTTCTTGGTTTGTTTATTGTCTTATATTGATGCTCCTGCATCAAACCAAATTTCCCTCTCAGGGACAATAATATTTCTCTTGATATTTGATTGATACTGAAAAAACATCTTGGGTTTGGTCTCAAGTCCATCACAGGTAAAATAGTGCAGAATAGCGAAAACTCTCCTGCAAACCTGCCGGTGCATGAAACTGATGACAGTTCATTCTTCTGGAGGTGTAATTGGGTAAAGAAAGGCCTGATGCAGCTTTCCCTAATATATTAACTGCTGCTTTTATTGATTCAAGTTGAATCATTAACTTTCCAGACAGAATGTGCACAGTAAGATAATCACAGTGTGTGAAAGCTATGATCCATAACACTGAATAGGATCATAACAAGTGTATTGATAACATCATTAAGATGTTTTCATTCTGAAATATAAATACTTAAAATGCAGATTAAAATGAACACTATGCATTATTTAACACGTGCTCTTTTTCTGCTGCAGAGTCACATACAGTGGGGACTTTATTTTTATGGTAATACTGAAAAGTCAGTATTTTTATTTACAATCAATTAGATGTTGATTTTGTGACAATAGAATGAGCAAGATCTGATGAATGCATTGAAGTACACAAGCAGGACAATTGGAGAAAGAAAGTTATGTAGCAACATCAATGCCCATCTTTACCTGGTAAGAACGGTTTAGGTGCTTTGACCCCTGTGCCAACGCCAACACCTGGAAACAGCAGTGTTTAGTATTATTGTAGTCACTGACTGCAGCAGAGACAAATGAAGACAAAGTGCGTTGTCTTTGTCTCCACCATGTGGCCAGATGGATGGAGGCATCGGATCACATTAAGTTTCAACAGCAAAACATAGCTTGAGGGCAAATAACAACATGAAGTTCTGAACTCAATAAAGGGAGAGAAAGGACTAATATCTGAACAATCTATCGTTTTATATTACAACATCTGATAACTAATGAATACAAATGAGTATGAACACAGAAAAAAAACACAAAGAAATAGAGCCAATCTAAACTGTTGGAAAAAAGCAGAGCTTGTCAAGGAAAACAAATCTTATGGTGTAAGAAGCCAATAACAACAACTAAATAAACCCAAATACAAAGTCAAATACTGTACATACAGTTGTAATACTAAAGGACGGTTTACCTAGTGACTGTACAGTATATTTCTAAGACTCAACTTCAACTAAATGACTTTCATTACTGTTATAAAATAGATATTTATCAAGATGTTTAACATATAATAATTGATGTGTTGTAATAATTTGCTTAGATTTAATTATTCAGGCTTTCCTTGAACTATGAAAGTCACACAACCAGGTGAACAATGAGGCTGGTGTGATATCTCTTATATTTGTAACGTATCAGTAAATGTCAGAGCGGACAGATATTGTTTCCACTTACCAGGCTGGACTTGGCCTGTTGGATCAACTAAAACACAGGCAGAGTTTACATCAGTTAACATCCTACATAACATGTGTTAACTGACAAAGAATACATTAATCTGTGACAGAAGAAAACACTACATTTGATAGAAATCCAACAGAATATTGTAAGTTGAATAATGTCTCAAAAAAGAAAAAGAAAAGGTCTCTTACCACCAGAGGGCACTACAACGCCTTCTCCACCTGAGACATATAAATACACAAGGTTGGTCACATATCTAATGTCTGAATACAAGCTGTGCAAAATAATAAATTGTTGAATATTTTTTGGTAATATTTTAATATGAGGGAATTTTCACATACCAACACTGTGAAATAAAAAAAAGTATAATTTAGTTAAGTATCTAATGTAAGTATATATATTCAGTAAGATGATTAATTAAAAACTATTTCATATGTAGAACAACTTATCACTAGGCTGAATAATCCCACCAGAAACTGTAAAACAGTCAGGAATAAAAATAGAATAAAATAGGTTACAATCTACAGAATTAAAATTAAGTAACTGCAAAAATGTGCAATTATTTTGAACCCACATTTTCACACATCCACCACAAGAGTACCAAGTGTAAAAAATAATTTAAAAAAAACAACTTTATCGATTGTATATATCGAAAAATAGATTGTCTTTAAATGTTCAATTTAAATAATTTTGTCTGTTTGGTTTGGTTATATTTATAATAATGAAATATACATTTTAGAATTGTTATACTGTCTCCTACTGTGTATTGCAACTGTTGCACAACAATTTCCCTCGGGATAAATAAAGTTCTATCTTATCTTATACAGTTGCTGTTCATTATGAAACTATAAATCAGAACCACATTTTACATGTTGCAAAAGAAAAGGATGGAAGAAAGAAACAGGAACAATAGGAACAACACATATTTTGAAATAATATAAAACAAACACTTAACATGACGAGAAAATCGTGTCAAGACAGCAGATGTACAAAACAACAATCTACTGAAAGGTTGTTTTCTATAGCAGGGGATTCACAGTTCATATACATACGCAACTATACAGAACTGTGGATCAAATGTCACGTTAGATGGCAATGATTTCATGAAATTGAAACCCTGGAACTACCACAAAGATCCCCCGCTGTAGAACTTAAACTGTAAAACTAATCAGGAAAAAGGGCAAGCATTCATATTATCAAAACAAACTGTAAGCATTTAAGAGCATTCAAATAAGGGAAAATGACATTCAAGCATTAAAACGTCCTACTGAATGAATACTAAATGAATAGATTAGATTTACAATTATCCAGAATGACAGCTATTATATGCATGAAAGTAATAAAGCACAGTGTTAGTGTTAGTAAAAAGGAAAGGAGTGCACAAGACAAGTACTGTTGAGAAAAAGAGACAATCTGTGGCCACAACTGACATAATAATCTGTGTGGCAGGGAAAAGAAACCTCTCTTTCAGCACTACAATGTCTACAGTCTGTCCAAAACAGTATTTGAGAAGATGAATTCTTAAGATAAAAATCGGAAAAATTGAAGTCCCATCCTGTATTTTTTGTCCAAATAAATTATGATCATATTACCATATTGTATAATTAAATACATGTAGATTAAAATACAGCAGTGGAGACTCCTGGGAAACCAATAAAGAATGACCTAAAAACATTTACAGGTTCCAAAGGTGGGGGGGGGGCTACACTTTTGTTTACATTTGAATAACAGATTGTGCTTTTAAGATTTTAATCTGTGATCATTGAGACGGTAAATAAAACATTGACCTGCAAAACAAATGATTTTTAAGTGTCTGTTTTGGGAGAAACAATCACATTCACAAATACTGAGTGGACTGTCCCATACTACATCAGAGTGGCAAATAGGTTTCATGCAAACAGCAAGTCTTACTGGGCCGTAGGACCTCTGGGGTCGCGCCAATTGCGACAGTGGGCGTGGGCTCTGCCAAAAGACAACATGTTACAGTTTCATCCACTGTGCTTTAAACCGGCGCAGAGTTAGAGAGACTACAAAAGGCAGAAGCTGTGAGGTGGACTATGATACTGCCACAGCTGGGAGGATGTAAGCTAGAGGTGGTAGCAATAGCGATACAAACAACATGTGTCGGCAGGAAATGGATGAAAAAAATGTAGCGGTGTTACATTATGGCACAGTACTGAGTGCAATTGCCAATTATGCTGTGAAAAAGGCGCTTCTTCCTGTTCCTTCCATATGCTTTTACAGCTACTGCAAAAACATACGTGTGTAAATGTGTGTAAATGTCCTAGGACATGCAGAGTTCTGGCATTTCACTGTACCTGGTGGAGCAGTTCCAGCAGTACCTGCATCCTTTGCTATAAAACCAATAAAAATATCAATCACAATGCAAAACTTATTAAAAAAAAAAAAAAAAGGGTTAATTTCCAAAAATAGGAAACTGTATTTTAAGCTTCACCTGGCAGCACAACAGCAGAACCGTCTGGACCACCACTGATCGCTGTACCTGGAGTAGCTCCTGGCACGGCAAGGCCTGATCCTGTGACGCCTCCTGCAGGAGACACACATCAAGTCAGCAAATCGATGCCACGACTACATTACAATACGAACAGCTTTTGTGCAAGTTTGTCTCCAAATAAAATACTAACAATAATGGCTCGGATGTATCTGACTTTTCTCTCTCAATAGACTCTTTTGTGGAATTGTGGGGTTTGCGTTGTCAATAAGACATGATAGGGTCATTCAAGGCAAATCTGTAAGTTTACTCATGGACAAAGTCAATTGTCAGCAATGTGTAGACTGGTCATCTTTATTTAGTTCCTTCATGTGAAGTTAATTAAAAAAGTTAATCTACCTCAGTCTTTTCTAATTTGATTTAAGAAAACCCAGATTTTTCCCCCACCCTTATTGCTGGACACCTCCCTGTGGAGGTCTAATCGAATTGGGAGGAGACCACAGCGCAGACCCAGAATATGCTTCATATCCCATCTGGCCCGGGAACGCCTCAGGATCCCCCGGGAAGAGCTGGAGGACATACAGTAGCTAGGGGGAATCACGTTAGGGCGTCCTTACTTATGTCGGATGGAAATTGTCAGCAGATGATTAAGGAAATGATTTCGTTATTGTAGCATGGGGAAATGATTGCTAGAGTTTCCAGATTCTCCTCACCATATTTTGGTGGTTTCACGCCGCCCGGATACCCTGCAAAGGAACATACACTTATCAATATCTATCTAACTTTGTCACTTTCTATGATGACAAAATATAGCACTTTTCATACAATTGCACATGCAGTACCTTCAGCCCCAACTCCTCCTGCTACTCCTGCTCCTCCCAGTCCTCCTCCCAGTCCTCCTGCTCCTCCCAGTCCTCCTGCTCCTCCCAGTCCTCCTGCTCCAGCTCCTCCTATAACACCTAATTAAGGGACATAGAGCAATATCAGTCAATGGTACAGTACCCTAACACAATGCCCTACCTATCAAAATCAGTTTATACACGACAAAAATAGTACGAATGTGTAGTGTTTGCACTAATGAATACAATCTAACAAAAAGTAGGATCCGCTAATGTAAGAGAGAAAATAACTTTATAATAATTGAAAATGTAACAGTTCCTATTAGAGTAAAGTAAAAAAAAAAACTCAATGTGTGATATTTGGGCATGTGTGCTTATTTATTATACCGTATTTAGCAGCTTTTGCAGCAGCAGAGTATTGTCCACCTCCTAGTCCTGGTACTGCACCAGGAACTCGTCCTACTCCTCCTACACCCCCCAATCCTCCTGCTCCTCCTAAAACTCCTAATCAAGGGTAATGGAGCAGTTTGCATGGTTAATATAGTGAGTAAAATCAAATAACAAGTAGAATAAGATAAAGTGATTGAGAACATAGATTTGTAAATATTGAAAATTGTACAGTTCCTATCAGATTTAGTTTATATGCTATTGAATGTCTCTGAATGTGTCATATTTGTGTTTGTGTGCTTATTTATTATACCGTATTTAGCAGCTTTTGCGGCAGCTGAGTATTGTCCGGCTCCTAGTCCTGGTACTGCACCAGGAACTGCTCCTACTCCTCCTACACCTCCCAGTCCTCCCAGTCCTCCTGTTCCCAACCCTGCTCCTCCTGAAACTCCTATTCAAGGGAAATTAAACAGGTTCCATCATTATCATCATCATTCAAGCTGAGGCATCGTTTGCTCAGCTTGTTTCTCTGATAACGTAAACTAAAAATCCATCATCTGGTTAAAATATATAGTTAAAAATGACCAAGATCTAAAAAAGCATATCATAAAAATGTGAATTAAAACTACATATTAAGTCGATTTATGACAGCTTCTGGCAGACAAAGACAAAGCTGACGCATGCACAAAGGGGATACTCTTTGAGATATAAAGATATCGCGAGGTTTAAAAATTGTTAGATTTGGGATCATTTAAGTACACAACTCAACAAAATATATAACATAGGTCTGTTTAGACATTTTAATGCAGAAAAGTTACATATTATACCTTTAAGGGAAACATCTTACCATACTTTGGGGGTTTGACTCCAGCACCACCTCCATAACCTGTCGGGAGGCAACATAATGTTTGTGACTGAGAATCAATTAGATCATATTGAATTCAATTAAGGATACAGCAGAAGCACTTTGGTTGAGAAAAACCTTTTGTCTACACCGATATATTCATTTAACAACTTACCACCATAGCCGCCACCACCAGGAAGTATCTGTCCTGCTCCTCCTGGAACTCCTCCTCCTCCCAGGCCTGCTCCTGGCACTCCTGTTGGGGAGTGCATAAAGAAGTAATATATCTTACACTGTTACGAATAAATATTACAATTGACAGAATGTATTTGTAAGCTACTGCCATTACAATTTTAGCAGAACTAATTCAATCTATTAATGCATTTAAATCACAATTTTCCAAGACTTGTGATGGTTACATTGGATTTATGTGATAGTGTGTAACACTATCAGTGAGTCGGCTACACCTTTCGACATGGTTGTCATTACACTGCGTCAAATAGTAAATATCACTGTCTTACCATATTTAGGAGGTTTAGCACCAGCCGCCAAAGCTGCAATACAACACGCCCAGAGGAGGTTAGATAAATACAACGTGATAGTAATAAAACTTTTACTAATAAAACTATTTTATTACTCATGCATGCTTACATCCATATCCTGGTAAAAATGGGACTCTTCCAGGAATTCCTCCTCCACCTGCACCACCTGGACCTGTAATGCAAAAACATAACATGTAATACATGTAATCATGCATACTCACCTGTAACCTAAAATTCAATGGTTTTCATCTGCACATAAAAAATAAAAAACATTTCTTCCAGAGATTGAATTCCAGTTACCATATTTAGCAGCTTTAGCAGCAGCAGAATATCCTCCACCTCCAAGTCCTCCTGCTCCTCCTAGTCCTCCACCTCCCAGTCCTCCTGCTCCTCCACCTCCCAGTCCTCCAGCTCCTCCTAGTCCTCCACCTCCCAGGCCTCCTGCTCCTGTGAAAGACAAATGTATTCCAGCGTTAAACTGAGTATGGTTTAATGTAGTTAATTTAGAGTGAGTTTCTGGCAATTTTATTTAATATATGGGTATTTAGAACATCCAAGAACAATTAAGAATGAAGAGCAGACCTTACCTTTGAAACAGTATGTACTATAAACAACCTGCAGTCAAAGAGAGCATTCCCCTTTTCCATTGTAGACTACAAATGCAGATGTATGCGACATCACCTCTATTCAACAGGCTTTGCATCTTAAAGGGTTATCAAGCAGTCTCCACGGAGAAATGCACACAGCCCTTATTCAGAAACTGTACCTTTAAACGAGCCTCCAGGACTTCCATAAGGTTGTGATGTCACAACTATACTGTATATAGGTGTATATAGAGGTGGAACGTGCCGCTACAGTGCTGTTACAGTCATTCACCAGCTGATGCCGAGAGTGCAGATGCGGAAGACTCGGAAACACTGACCAATCAGAGCAGACTAGGGATGTCATGATTCCAGAAATGTTGTAGTTGATACCAAAACCAGTGAAATTCCACAATTTTCAATACCCAATTCAGTACCACGGTAAAAAACTAAAACAAAACAATATATCCGATGTAATTCAACATACATTCCTTTATTACCGTTTGCATACTGGTTTTTATTCGAAGGTCCCGTCATAATTTCCTCTCTAACATCTACAGTATTTTATATTGCTGTGAAAACTCCTTTAAACAACTGTATTTATTCAAGTTCTTGTCAAAATCTAAATTGACATACATATAACTTTTAATTAATCAGGTAATCAATGAGGTCAGGATGTCTTTTTAAAAAGAGACTTAAGTGAAGCAAAAGAAAATAATGATGTTTCTGATCTTAGTTGGATTTTATCTTTAGTTGACAAAAACGTTTCATACCATATTTAGCAGCTTTGGCAGCAGCAGCGTATCCTCCACCTCCTCCCAATCCTCCTCCCAATCCTCCTGTCCCTAATTGTCCTCCTTGTCCTCCTGTCTGTCCTAGTCCTTCAGTGCACGGCCAAGGGAGGGCAAGGCAAAACAGAATTATAGCTAAGACTTACTCCACATAGAGTAAGTATATTGCTCTTGTAAAGACACAAAGTACACATTTAAATAATAAATGTCATAACATAATGCGAGTCAAAAGTGCATATGATAATGCCATTTATACACCATACCATATTTAGCAGCTTTGGCAGCAGGAGAGTATCCACCAACCACTGGTGCACCTCCTGGTACTCCTCCTGGGACACCCCCAGGTACTCCCCATGGTAC
>CALSCE010009465.1:13846499-13883261 GCA_943593645.1 Bovichtus variegatus | reverse complement strand
TAAATGTGGTAGGTACCATATTTGGCAGCTTTAGCCTGAGCAGGTGAGATGCCACCGAGCCCAACTCCTGCAGAAAGAATAAAGTACATTAATAACTCTTTGGTCTTTTCTATCTATACATCTTATCAATTAACGGTACACTCGTAAAAACACAAACCAGTTCCAACAGGATATCCAGGTCTTGACCCAGGCCCACCTTTTCCTCCTGGAAGTCCAGCGCCACCGTTACCAAAGCCGTAACCTGAAACATTGGAATGTGACACATCAATAACCATTGAACGGATGCCACGGTTAATACCAAATATTTGCAAAAACAGTATTTTTACCAAAAGGTAGCTTGCCACCTCCAGGTTTTGCACCATAGCCACCTGAAGAGAGAAAAAAAAAAAACATCTGAGAATGATGAGCCAGAATGATTGTGTACACATGATAGTACTTAAATACCAAGTCTAAAATAAATCATCTGCTTATACTTTAAAATGCAGTGCAATTGCTTTAATGCCATTAATATGACTTGACTGATTAAAGATAGTCCATATTCCTTTAAAATACAATGAAACAGCTTTTCACAACTACATTTAACCATGGAAGAGGTTAGTTAGTTCCAGTAAATGTTAAGATTAAAGGCATGGAGTTGCAGCAGATTATTATGTATTCCTAGTTGATCCAGAAAGTCTTTTGCGTATTAATTGTGCTATTCATTCATTTATTCACTTCACCACAGTGGCCTGCACCATGACTGATGATTTATAGATGACAGTGAAACAGGATCATTCATTTGCCTCGTGTCTGCTGTGCTGCTAAACTTGTGCAGCTAGTTTTGCCTCTATCACAAGCCTTATTAAAAAATAACCGATCGGTAAGCCATGTTTGAATAGTTATTCTCATGTACAAATGAATGTGCAGTATACCAGATTCTTCAGATTTGTAAATATAAAAATAATTTATGCCATCGAAAAACATATCCCATGTACACTGCCGCTCTCTCTTTTCATTTCTACCAGCAGTATCTCCTCTTAAGCATAAAAAAACTGTATGTTAAAGGCAGAACCGCCATTTCAGTGATCATACAGCTGTGATTATATGAGGACAATGATAACAATTTTAAATCTTAACTCTATGGAGGTACAAGACACCATTACCTGCAAAGAGCCCTTAAAAAGATATTTTTTAAATAAATTCAGCTCTGTTAACCTGTCATCCTTTCATTAATGGGATTTTGCATATGGGTGACATGGGTGAGTTGGCAAACTTACTCTATTGCTGCAGAGTTTAGTAGCCGCGTTTAGGATTCTCTCATCCACTGCAGGACTAGTAGGAGCACAGTAGCATTGCTGTGGAAATCTCTACAAAGCAGGTAATGGAGGAAATATTCTGCTTTTGGAGCCGTCAGAAAGTTGACAAGTGGAACCAAATGAAAATAACTTTTCTGGGGCGCCAAAGGAAGATTAATGTCTCCAGAATCCACCAGGGATGAACCCACCATAGAAAGCCTTAGAGCGGTACCCATAGAAGTGCCCATTGTTTATCAGGCCATAAGGCGAGTAAAACTGTCTGTATGTGGCGGAAAAAAGAACTGTAACATCGACAAAGTTCAAGTAGGTGCTGTGAACATACCACCATCATCATATCAACAGAAGAATGGAGCTTCTGAATAACACTGTTACTGCTACAGATATGTCTTGGTTTACAGTTTAGATTGTGTTCAAATCTTATGTATATGCTATTTGAGACCAAAAAATAAGTTCTGTCAAATATTTTGGCTGAATTTTAAGAAATTAATTTGTTTTTGCCCCTGGAAATTTTGCATTCCAAAAAAAGGTCTCAGGTGTGAAGCAATTTCCAGGGTTTAATAGATAAGTCTATACTTTGTGGGACTGCCTTTGGCCCCAATACCACCCATTTTGCACTTTTTTTGTTCCACTTTCCAGGGCAAGTAATGAAAAGTACGACAACTGCGTGTGTCTTTCAATCATTTGGATCATTTGTCTGTGCCCCTACCAAACTTCATGGCTCTAAAAATATGCAATTCTCAAAATTCCATTAAAGTATTTTACAGAACGTTTTTTTTGTCTCAAATAGCATATGCATAGGGTTTGAACAAAATTCTAAATGTAAACAAAACCATCTGGTTTGGCATGGAATGATCCGTATAGATTTAGCTCACACCTTGCACTTTGGGTGATTTGAGGGGGTATCCGTGGAACACTCCCGGCTGCATCGGCCCACCATACCCACGGCCTCCTGTGACAGACGAAGAAAATGTAAATAGTGATCAGCTAATACCAATAATACTGACAAAAATACAAATATATTTGTTCGTAATACAGCAACGATCATAAATGAAGTTACCTGCTCCTTGACCTCCTTGTCCTCCCCCTCCAACTGCACAGGGTCAATCACAGAATCCAATCAGACATGTGAATGTAAATACGAGAGTTATAAGAAGAGTTTCAGCAATGAAACAAACCCTGGCCTTGACCTAACGAACCAATAACATTTTTGGATATTCAGTATAATGTTCTGACAACTACGCTTCCTTTTAACCTAATTAATTTTTTTATTTCATATATTTATCTTTTTTTTTTTTTAATGCGTTTTATGAAAGATATATTTGTATTGTCTATTGAATTATTGTTTATATTGCGTATTACATTTTTCTACTGTTTCATCTTTGTAGAACAGCTGTGTTCCCCGTGTTTTTATTTTGTAAAAAAGAAAAAGATACTTAAAATAGTGTTTTAAAAATAAAAATAGAAGCAGCATTCGATGGCAATGAAAGAAAATAAAAATCAGCCAACACTTATGAGGGAAACCTTACTCGACTTGGAATTTAGGTCAGTTCCTGTCGCCACACCAGGCAGAACTCCACGTCCACCAAACCCTAAAGGAGCCATAAGTAACCCAAAAAAAAAAAAAGCCACATTAAATACGATACAGTACTTGTTTGCAAAAGCACTGACCTGCTGACACAGTTGACAAATGTTGCCTGAGATTAATCTATGGAAGAGACAAACCTTGTCCTGGCACCAGTCCACCTTGGTAAAGTCCAGGCACACCCACACCTGCCACAGCCAATGAAAGGATAGTACTGCACTTCTGGATCCACATTTAAAAATGTGAGAGGTATCTGGCATGCATGAGCAGCAATAATTTGCTTTTTTAGGCATTCATATCAACAGAAATGATGGAGTAAAGCCAGGCGGTGCTGTTGACCTCTTACAAAAGAGGCTACTTAGCATAATTTATTGTCTGTAATCTTTCTGTGGCTGATGCAACCAGTTACTGTCTCGACAGGCGCTGCTGTGTTTGGCTTCATTTTTTCTGATGTCTCATCTTTGTTATTATACATTCATCAGAGAAATCCTCCATTGAAGAGAGCTCATAATATTGGATGTTAGATTTTAAAAACTAGCTAATTTCTTAAATAGCCTCTTAGTACGTGCACAAAAGACTGTACTGATGCTTAAAAAAAAGATTTCATAAGGAAAACACAAAGCAACATATAACAAGGGTAAAATCATTGCATTTCACAAGTTACCTTATATTTATGTATATATTATGATTATGTATGTATGCTTATTTTGTTCTATTTGTCCATGCTCTGTAAAGCACATCAGATCAACTCAGCTGTATTTAAAATGCAATAATGTAAAACATCATTATTTTGCCAATAATTAGCTAATTGAATAATATAATATAACATCAAACATCTGCCACTTGCAATGGAAACATGACTTTTGTTTTGCTGCCTAGTGAACTGCATCCTGTCCGCTTTCAGCCTTTTGAGTTTATTGTTGAGTCTACCACACCTGGCACTTTAGCAGCTTTCTTTCCAGCACCCCCTCCTGGAAGGCCTGTCTGAGGAATAACAGGTACTGGAAAAAAATAAAAGAGTTAATGTTATTTGGCTCATCGAATAAATATACAATGTCAAAAACATATACACATCCTCCTTGTCAGGTGCTGAGTCCAAACCAGTGTAAGTGTGATTCCTGCCTCCCAAGGACTTTACAACACTGTTAACCACTATCTTTGAAAATTATTATTTTATTACATTAGGAAAAATACTATGTTTGGAGCCCAAAGTGGCTCTTCGTCAGAGAAATCAATTCCACTGTACCTGACCAAGAGCTAATTTGAGGTATGCGAAGTTTCAGTATTTCTTAAGCATGAAAGTAAACATTTAAAGGAATGGGAACAGTATTGCAAGTCCTTGGGAGGCAGAAATCACAGTATGAGAACACATATACAGTGCAAAATGAAATTTAAAAAGAATGTTGCGTGTCTTGCCTCCAGCAGGCACTGCGGCTCCGGTCCCTGTGCCTCCGGGAACCCCTCCCGTCCCAAACACAGTTCCTCCAGTCCCTGTTTGAGTACACAGTGCACAGACATGAATACAAAACATAAATATACAATTTCAGGTTAGAGGCTATAGTCATTAAGACATTTATGACAATCAATCAGAGTTGCACTTATTTTGTTTTGGACAAAAGCGTCTGCTAAATGAACTGTAATGTAAAAAATGTAATGTAATGAAAACCTTACAACACAAGTATTCTACAGTTATACATCCCATGGCCACTAGAGGGGCCTGTGATACTGAAAAGGAGTGATGAGCAGGTGGCTTGTGCCAGGTTTGACCTCTTCAGCAGGGAGCCATCCTTAGACTGACCAGTGGTATTGAGAGCAGCTAATCTGCCTCTACAAGTCTGTCATCACCACATGATCAAAAGCAACAAGGCCACATATTAATCTAATCAAGGGAGGCAGCCAGCATGCCTGGCATTTGCCTTGCCTCATCAAATGCCTCATTTATTTGGCTATCCCCTCATGCAGGAAATGAGCCGTCAACTTAATTTGTAAGGGAGTTTGGCACCAGGATAATCGGGTTGTTTGTTGAAACTTTTTTTTTTTTATCTTAAACTCCCCGGACTTTGAGGGACAGACATTGCGCAGTGCCTTAAGTATGTGCCCTGGGAGATTTGGTGAGGAAACGTTTGGCAAGGGAATGTTTGGTATTGTCTCTGAGGAAGGAATTGTTATTTTGTGTGTCATTAAAAGAGCACAGGCTGATTCAGGGACTGCCGTTTTGTAATTGCCAACCAATACTTAAGAGTAGGCTATTTGCCATAGTGCAGTCTTGGCTATGATTGGGTCCTCCAGAGTCCATACTTAAATCCGCCAGCCTAATTTCAAGCAAATCATGTGCACACACACACCACAGACTTTAAAAAGGTACCGCTGGGCTCTGTTGAAGTTCAAACAGTCCAAGGTTTGCAGGTACACCATAAAAATGTGCATGTGTTTTCCAAGCTGTTTTTCATGCTGAGTAACCATTAATGTGAAACATTCATTTTGGCTTTGTCAAAACATGCAACCATGCATATCTATCAAAGTTCACGTTCGTGCAGTAGTCCGCCATCTGGCCAAGAATCAGCTTACCTCCATGTGGTAGCAGATGGCCTCCCGCACCTGTGATAAGGACAACCAGAATTTCAGCAGTATTCGTCAAGAGAAGAGATTTAGCAAATATCCCTCAAGGAACTTCATCAGAATATGTGTGGTTTTTTAAAAAAAATTTTATGTTGTTGTCTCAGCAACTGCTTTTAATGCGGGACAATGCTTGAACCAAGTAAGAACCAAGCTGAATATGTGTCCAGTTGATAACCTGAGTACTCCAGTAGCCTGAGTGAAACAATAGTGACAGTATTACTGTTAATGTGCATGATACCTATATTAATAACTCGTGCCCCAGTTTGAATCTTTAAGAGTTTGCAATAAACAACACAAAAGGTTGTTGAACATAAGAAAGAGATCATCTTTCTGGTGCTAAAAATAAATTCTAAATAGCACAACATTTCCAATTCATCTCTACCGGGATCTTTCACCACAAGCCAAAAAAATGGAAAATATGAGTTCCAAACTTTGTCATATGAGGCAATTTAACTGAAAGGTTGAAACAGGGGAACGCCACATACTTTCACTGCAGCCATCAAAACAAACATCTCAAAACGAGCGAGTGGAACAGGATCAGTGTCTCGTTCCAACAACAAACATTACATCATCGTGTTTAATGAACCCCAGTTTCCATCGCGATCACTGAGCCTCCTGCACTGACAAGTTGTTTTTAAATTCAAGGAAAAGTGATGAACGACTTGTTGTGTGCAATGGAAGCATACACAAGCAAAAGATGCACAAATTAAACTTACATAGTTAAAAATAATAAGAAACAAACCAACGTCAGATGTCGGATTTCTGCTATGTTCTAGTGTCGCAGAGCACTTAAAAGAAATACTTCATCCCCAAAATGATCATTTATATATTTTCTCACCCCGCGTTACCTTAAATTCAGAAGAAAACTTTTCCTGCATTACTCGAGCCAAAAAAACGGAAGAAATTCTTGATCGATTGAAGTAAATCGGGGCTGCGTTTAATAACAGCAAAACTCAATCAAAACATCCATTTACAAACTCTCACACAACTCGTGCGGAAGAATCTCATAATCTAATAAATCTCATTTATCAAGTCGTATGCTCACAACTACCCAAACACATGAATGCGCCTTGGCAAGCACAAGACTGTTTATGCGGAAGTGTAGTGAGTATACAACTGGATAAATAAGACTTGGATTAAACTGCACTTTTCTGTGGGTGAAACATTCCTTTGAAAGAAGTCCATTCCACCAGAGGTGCCTCATTATAAAGGTCACCCTGGGTCTCACACTGGAGCTCAGGAGGCCCCTAAAGTTTGCATATCCTTCGGAGAAAAAGGATGCCGTTATTTGTTTAAACATAGAATATCAACCAATCTGCATAAACCAATCATTCAATTCAAGGCGCCAATTAACTGGCGCCACCACTCCCTTTACAGGAAACCGATGTTGCATTTCTATGTTACATTTTCTGCCATCTGCTGTACCTCTTTTGGCAGCCTTCTGTCCAGCTCCTGGGAAAAAGCCCCCAGTGCCCCCACCATATCCACCATAACCACCTAAATGAAACAAAGGGGCAAAGGTGAGCGAGGTTTAAAATGTATGTTGTTGACATAATATAATGTTTTAATCTGCTTTCATAAATGTTACACAGCACCAGCAATTGCAGTTTCAGTTCCAGACTACAAGTACTCACCTCCTCCATAACCTCCAGCTCCCAGGCCACCACCCCCAAGACCGCCGCCTCCTAGATTGCCATAACCTGAGTAAGAAAATGACAGCCAGGCAGTAGAGTAGAGAAAAGGGAACAGAGTGAGAAATATTGTAACAAACTGTACATGAGGGGGAGGGGGAGTCAAAGAAAGGAGCACAGCCTTCGGCACTGTGGCCTGTATTCATTTGCTAGAGATTTATTCAGCCATAATCACCCTTAAATAAAATAACTCATCACTTAATCTTTCATCAAAACATTTCCCAGGACCTGCAATTACTACATACTGTAAGTTTAAAAAAGAAAGCACATAAAATATGAGACAATATCGTGTGTGGCTGATTAAGTTTGATTGAAAACATTTATGTTTCTCGAGCCAAGGACTGCACCTTGGGCACTGGGGAAAGAGTTGACCTCCACTGACTAAGAAACATGATAGACCAAACATTAAAAAAATTGATGCTCATGTGATTATGCTGTATTCTAAACACCGGAGGGAGCTGTCTTTTCTTTCTGAGACCAAAAGCCTCAAACTTTGGGCGGCAAAAGCTTTTGACACATGAACAGAGTTATATCCCAGCTTGGGTTTCTGCTTACTGACAAGAGCAATAAAAATGTGTGAAGAAGATAGAGAAATAGAAAGAATGTGGAAAGAGGGGAAGGACATGAAATAAAATGCTCATCACCTGCTCATGGTTTGAAAGAAGATCCTTAAAATTAGAAGCCCATATGAGAAAGTGGAACCCATTGTACTGTTATACAACACTAGACATATAGTATATTAAACTAAATGATGCCTCAGCCAAAAATCTTAAAACATGCATATCTACAAGTGCCATTAGAAGATACGGGAAACACGTTTAACTGAAGGCTTGTATCGCTTGGGTTTAGTGGGTGATATGAACTAGAAAAGCAAATGAGAAGTGAAAAACAACTGCGACCTTCCTTTAGGTTCAAATTAAAATTCAAAAAGTTCATTTAATAAATCAGAAAAACTCTGTCTAACATTGTTTACCTTTGATTTGTCACACATTCGTGATTCCAAAACATGAAAAATGCTATAAATCAAGTCATACATCACAATGTATATACACACCTGTCACTGTACAATATATACAGTATATGGAAAAAATTATTAAAAATCTAAATTTACTGTCAAGGTGATATATTCATATTTTCTAGGGCTAACTCATGGGATTCCAAGTTTTATGTCAGGCACATTTTTCCTCAGAATTGTATTTCTCAGAGTTGTATTAAAAGAAGCTGTGAGCTTTTTTCCCCAATCAGAGATAAACATGTTGGAGTAATGAATGTTTTTGAAACAAGAAGAAATGTGAATATTGCCAGCAAGCTAGTCCACCAAGGGACTTGTTTTCATCAATATGTGTAAGCCAAAAAAATCTGGGGTGAGAGCAACTAAGCATGGGAAACAAGCTGAACAAGGCAGTGGGGGGGGGAATCAGACTGGAGGGTGAGATTGGAGTCCAGCAATCTGCAGGGTGCAACTAATGATACTGACGAGGAGGAGGAATGTGCTGGGAGTGACAGAGAGAAAGTTGGAAGTGTGGAGTTTCATGACTTAGTCAAAACAAATGTGGGCACTGGCCTTGCCAGACTGAGCATGCAATGCGAGCCCAGACGCTAAGCTAAGCGTCCTTGCAATAATCCATTTCCTTCAAAGCTTTCAGTTCAATTCTCCTCGATTGCTCAACCGTCCCCAGACACACCTCGTGGTAATGACAACAGTAATCAATGCTTATATAAATCAGACTGATCTAAGGCTTTCATTTTTTCCCAGTGTTCCTCGTGTTGACAGAAGAAATGTTTCTCATTTGTCTAATCAGTAAGTCTCACATACCATAAACATGTTAATGAATTGAAAGGAAACGGACAAAAAACAAGATGGTTACAAGATGTGTGGGACACTGCTGACATCTAGAACTCTTAAAACAACTATGTCTGGTTTGAAAACTTAATTTTTTTCTCTAAAACTGTACTGTCTGTTCTAGGCTCCAGATTTCAGAATGTCCAGTCCGATGAGTATGTGTTTGTCATTGTGAGGGTTAGAAATATGCAGCGGTCTGCGCAGCAGAGAGTGTGTGTGTCAATCGAAGATAAACATGAAGAGAGAGTAGAGACAGGCTGGATTTTATTCATCCATTTTCTGGCCCACCTGTGCTCACATGTGCATGACCCAAACTGGCTCTGGCAGCCTTGCTCAGGGTCGACCAGCACCTGCCACGTTGAGCTCAACTCTCTGGTTTGAGACCAGGAGACAAGATGCAGACACGCAGAAGTCAGCCGGAGAGGGTGTGTGTCTGTGTGTGTGACCATGAGAGCAGGCCTTGGGCACATGCAAGGTTTAGACAAGGAAGAAAGCCAAAGAAACATTACAGTATGTAGTTCTGACATCACAAGACGCCGGCAAAATAAAACGCTCTCAAGTAACAAATACTACCCTGGAGATTGTGTATTATCAGGGTCAAAGTGAGTGGACACGCTAACACAATCTGGACCATTGTCAGTTTGGCATCCATCCACTGATTGTATATTTGGGAGAAGTTTTTGTACAAAAGCTCTCTGTTTAGCGATCCTGTCACCTCAAACAAGCATGCTTTTGTTGGACTACTTTTGTTACAGCATGTCAGTTCACACAAATAGACCTGTCTTAGCTCACACATTATTGGAAGTCTACACCAATGTTATTTGTTGTCTTGAACCACACACATCAAAAGTCTGCACCATAACCCTGATATCATTTCATCGCTTTTCTTTGGTGCTGCTCCCAGTATATTTAGTTGATTGCAGACAAGCTGAAGGATTTCTGCACACTAATGTAGTGGCTTGTTTTCTCTGTGAGCATCAAGGCATTATAGGAAGCCAGAGAGACAACTTGAAACCTCAACAGCCTTTGGACTTTGGACGAAGGAATCCTACAAAAGGTCAATACTCTGAATACAAAATGGAGGGGACGGAAACCCTATACTACACAGGAGGGAGGACTCGGGGCCAAGAAAATTGGCAGGTAAGTGGTGCAGTACCGCAATGCATCATAGTTTCCTCCATTTAGATTTCCTTAAAAAATGTGACAGCCACATGGTTTACAAGCCAGTTTCCACTCAGAAAAGACCACTGGCTTTCACAGCTGTGCAGTGACAAGTGCACCTCCAGGTTATTGAGGTGAAATTTGGGACGATGTGGCACTGAATAATTGAGCATCACCTAACAGTGGTGATTCATTTGTGGCGGCTGGTTTAAGAATGACCTCAGTGAAGGTACACAAGTAAGAGTCTTGACCTTCTCTGACAAAGAATGAGTCTTGTTTTCAGAGGAATGAAAATGTGATGAGGGACAGGCTGCCATTTTCATTGCCTCCTGCTGTACCATGTCATGTGCATAGTTATTTAAACTGAAGACTGACACTGGAATAAAACTGGCCAGACAGTATGGCTGGTTCGTTCGGTCACCAGTCATGTTCTTAAACTCGGGTCCAGTACAAGTGATGGATGTGAGCCAGTGTGAACAGAAATATCTGGTTTCAATCTCCAAACTGCAACGTCTTGCTCATGCTCCTTTGGGGTTAGGTAAGGTAATCCTCTGTTTCAGAACCAGAGGTATACAAGAGAGATTAATCAAAACATTGTCTTCAGGTCTCAGTCTCTTTCTCTTACTTGTTCTCCCCGTTTAACCGTCTTTTTCCCTCCTCTCCAAAAGTTGGCATAGGCGTCACGCCGACCAGACGTGAGGTGTTAACGGCAGAAAGCAGAGGAAGCCAAATGTGAGAAGTAAAAGACGGATCTTCTCGCTCCTGCTCTTTACTTTGTGAACCAGCTGGGCCTGGTGAAGGTATTAATTTAAGAGAGCAAAGAATTCCATGGCAGAGATCGACTGTAACTGACGGCAGACTTCGGCGCTGAAGCTCTGGAATGTCAAAGACATTTTTGGGACTTGTTTCTCACCAGATTCTTTGTTTTAGCTCAAATTTAAAATCAGACTAGCAGTCTAGGAACAAATGTTGGTTTACTAAAAAAGAAGGGGACACGATTACACCTTCTCATACACCATCTTTTTAGTACATTAAAAACAAGTGTTTGTGTGAAAAAAGGCCGGGAGGGTCACAGAAGAATGAAAAATTGTGAGACTTCAGCTAAACACTGGATTTGCTGTACAGACCATCAAACAAGAAACACACATAGAGTAAAGGAAAGTTGCAAGAAGCACAGAGGCATTCTACGGCAGTGCAAATGCTGCAATTTTCCCAAATGTGACGGAAAATGTTCATGATAACTTCATCTTCAAAGGTCCCCAGAAAAGCATGTGATTGACAGTAAGATTCTGTTCTTCGGCTGTGGTCCCATATACATTTTCACTTTGAAAACAAAACCCATTATTATATCTTTTGCTGTCATGACACCAAATTTTTTTCGGTATCAAATTATCCCACTGTACCACTTCCAAGTTGGTGGATATATTGCATTCTTACGAGTTGACGCAGGACAAGCTGGATGCCGTAGTGATTCCAGATCGCGTGAGACAAGGGACACCCTGAAGCTCTCCTTGCTTCCTCTCCCCCTCCCTCTCCTGTGACCTCCCCTGCGCCTTGTCACTTCCAGGTTCTCTGTGTTGTCAGTCACATGCACAAACTGTGAGGTGCATGTTGGACTAATTAAGCATTCACACAGTCACACCACTACAAACAAACTCTTTTCACCTCTGGCTAGTGTGGGGCCAGCCGACTTTGGCGGCGAGCCTTTTATTGTTTTCGCTTTCCTTTTCCATTGAGTCATTGACACTATCAATGACGGGTCCCAAAGCCTCAGCCTCGCTCATTGCCAGATGACCCCAAGTGCACAACCCTCAGAGCTCCGAGAGACAAACAGGGACAGGGTCTAAGGTTGCCTCATTTTCTAACATCTTTGCTTTTGAGACGGCGTCTAGATCCAAAGTCAGTGTGGCCGTTATTGGCATCGGTCATTTATAAAAATCTTTATAGGGGCCAATTGCATCACACTAAAGAAGAGAATGTTTTTTGTTTCGTTATATTGTAAGCACGCAACTTTGGAGGGTCTCATCAGCCCACGCATTTTGGCATCAGAACACACACATCATCTTTGAGGCGTCTTACAAATAGTTCCAAATTAACGTTTACTGTAAAAGTCCCTATTACACGCTATGTGGATTACAGGCACTGCCACTGTGCCAAACTAGGCTGCTTTGCCCAGTGACGTCTGTGGCGGTCTGATCTCACCAGTCTGTGTTCTTGTGAGTCTTTCACCTCCACAAACACATGCCTACGTCAAACACATCTGTTCAAAAACCATTACTGCTGTCCCTTAATTCAAAGTGTGCTAATTTGTACGCCATGCGTTAAACCGTATCCACTGAGTTTGTGACGCCATTGTTTGTGCTACACGTTATACAGAGCAGAACAAGATATGCTATGAGCTTTCAGTTTGACCAAACACTTTTTTTGGTCTTTTTCACAGTTTCTGTGAGAGTTGAGTCTCTGCTGTTCCACTTTTTATCCACTTCTACAGGAATGTCACAGTTACTCTGCCAACACTGAGTCCATGAGCATGTCTGAAGAGGATCCCTAACCCAGTGCTCATTGCATTGCCCATTTCAACTCGGCACACACACACAGCATGAACTGTAAAGCCATGCAGACAAGGCCGAAACACACTAGCATTAGAGTATACAGTAATACACAGAGTTCATGTGTACATAGAGAATCCAATTTTGAAAAACTGCTCATTTCTAATAAGTAGGCTATGGTCCAAGTCTAGAGAAGTAAAGATTGTGAAAATAATGCATAGGGCGAGAAAACCAGTCAACAAACACAGCCATGGAAATGGTATGTACAGTTGGCCAAGTGTGTTTCCTCTTCCAGATGGTCAACATATGCATGTAACTGCTATTCTACTGAATACTTTTCCGACAACTCAGGGTTGAGACGGTGTTCGACAGGTCGGCTCGGCTTAAAACATGCATATTGAAACACTGATATTGTTTTCATTGAGTCAGCCTCAAAAGCATTTTCCGAGTTCCTCTGTCATTATAAAGGCTATGATCATTGTGCGGCCATCTAAAGCATTTCACTATGACAAACATGTGGGATGCTTTACAAAGAAAAATGGAGTGAGATATAAATTGTCATTGACATTGGAAAAGATGTTTACCAAACTGTACATTACACGTATGTAGAGGTATTGCAACATGGGATAACACATCACATACCTACTGTATAGGGCCAAAGCTGATGTCATTTTAAAAACCGTGCATCTTCACAAGCAATTTAGTCCAGCAATGCGTCTAGATAAGTATTACAAAATCCAAAACATTTAACCGAGGTGAAATAATGAAAAAATTACTAAAATTGCATTGGGATAATAAACAAAAAACAAAAAGAATAAATTACTTACTGAGGACACCTTTTGCATTGACTATTTAAAATCATACTGCAATTCAACAGTATTGCTTTAACTTGTATCACAACATTACACTTCAGCTCAGGCTGCCTGAATCGATGATCATAAGCCATGTTTTTTTAAATTGCAATGCCATGTATACAAATGTCACCTTCTTCCTTATTGTGTTGCACATTTCGATCAGCTACAGCTATACTCGCCCAGTGTGGAACACATAAAATCGACTTGCACAACGAAACATCGACCAGCTCAGGAAACATTGTAATTACTTACTCAGCCACGAATCCACCAAACAGGCCCTCAGATTTAATAGACTTCAGTCCACAATAACTACAACAAGGTCATTAAACCAGTGATCTGTCTTCATGGACTCTCTCTCCATCACTACATAAACAACACTTAGGCTGAGCTGCCAGATGGACAATGATAGCGGTCCATACTCCAGCCCTCCTGGCAAACGGAGCAGGGGAGAGGTCATGAGAGCATGCTAAGGGATGGCTCATCAACTAGCACCGCAAACATGGAAAGAACTTTCATTGGTGGCAACATGCTCACTAGAGGACTATCATGCAAACCGAACAGGCTGGTGAACGGCCGGGGGGCTGTTATTGAGTTGAAAGTATCGGTTCAGTGTGGGGAAGTTAGAAACTCTAGTGTGCGTGACTGATTAGACACCTCTTATCTTCATCTTGCTTTAGTCCAATATCATATTAATTCTTGAGATGAATTAGAGAGATTATTGAAGACACTAACAACATCTGGCAACATCATCCAAGAAAAATAGTTTGGGAAGCTACAGGTATTTCCAATGTGAGCAAACAAGCTGTGATGGCTGTTAGTCGAGTGTGGGAGTGGCGTGGCTCTGATAAACTTTTTTTTTTAAAGTTTCCTTTGCAGACAGTTCAGGTTCCAAGATATTGAAAGCTTGACACTGAGACTCGGTGTAGGATGGATTGAGGAAAGGGGGGAGGAAATGCCTCTATTTTTACCCACAAATAGCACAAACATATTTCTTGTGTCTGAAGAAGCCACACTTACACTTACTTATGATGTGTGCCTGTGTATGTCTGTGGCTACATGTGTGTGCGTGTGTGTTCACATATGAAGATCATATACATATTTACATACTCTCACAGTCATACACATTCAGAGGCAGATGCTTGCAGTCTCTGACAGCAGAGGACAAGTCTGAGCTTCAGTAATGAAAAGCGTATGTGCTCCAGGAGACTAAACCTCCTCCAAGTTCATCTTCTTTTAGATAAACACTTTCATCCTCACCTCAATCTATCAGTCGCTTTCCTTTTATCAAGCTCTCTAAGCAAGTGTGTTGTGTGCGTGTGTCAGGTACTGTACAGTTTACGGTATGTTCGCATGAGTTATTGGTCCTTTCCGTTCCCCTTGCTTCACCCCGTCTCTTCTCTGTCCTCCCAATGTCCATAATATCTTTCTTTCTGCCTTTCCTTGCCTGTTGTAAGGCAGATAACTACACTCAATGCTTCTTCAAACAATGACCCCGATATGAACCAGAGGGTTTGAAGGGTTGGAAGATAAAAGAACCAGGTGTATTGAAGGTGTGTTTTAAATTACAGAAAGATGCACATAATATTGTAAATGATCCAACGTTTGTACTTTAAAATATGTGGGTAGGTGGTGAAATAAGTTTTCTTGGTAACTGGCAAAAGCCTTAAAGTGAGTACCAGTTTGTGTTGGCCACAGACTGCGAAAACTCAAAACCACCTACGCATGTTTTGCAGTCAGACGCTACAACTCTCTGTTCTACTGCAGGTTTGTCTGCCATCACATAAAAGCATCCAAGATTTCTCAAAGACATGTTACATTATTGGCCAATAATGTCATCCATGATCTCGAAGTTTGCAGTTTTTTCCAAGCATGATTTTTAATTTGCATCTAACTGCTGGGACTATTCTTCTATTAATTCACATTGTTATGTTTATTCTGTGGCAGCAAAGAGCTGAAATAAAGGTGAGATAAAACATGAGGACGCTATACACGCAGCCTCCAGCTTATTTGGTATACTTATCTAAAACTCATACTCTGCAATAAATCCTACTTTCATGAAGCCGGCTCTGGTTTGTGGTGCCGCTGAGTTGTACTATATTACACTGTTAGGATCATATTGTCAGGCTCACATTGACAATGTCTGTCTCTTACCAACCGCAAAACAGCAAAACTAGGACAATAACGTCTACGACTAGCGTAGTTTGGCCCGGCCACTTGTGGGGGTTCTGCTCGAGCTAGCTGCTGAGGCAAACCCAGGAAAAACCCAAACAACACACTGCCAGACGGCCTTCAATTTTTTTCCTTTGGTCATTACTACTTTCTTTCACACACACTCCCACACAGTTTATGTGCCTAGACATGTAACAATATTGAGAGATGTTTCTTATATGTAGTCGTGTAGATCCTCATTGATAATAGGATTTGACAACAGTTGTGATATAGTATTTCATCAATCTACTATGTGACGTATGTAATCTAGGCAGACAAATGCTGAATACAATTTCTTACGGATTCTGACTGCTCGTATCCTTTTTCCATTCGTCTAAGATTGATGCAGCGTTTTGTCGATATTGTCCGTTCTCAGACAGTGAGAGAAAGCCGGGACAGAGAAGCATGCTGGTTTTCAAACATCTTTAATTTGTATTGTTCTCAGGGAGTCAACTGGCAAGCTGAGCATAGACACACACTATAGATTACCCACCCAGACACATCTTCTCTCAACCTAAAACAGACTGCAGCAAAAACAGTTACCTCTATGTTCCTTATTAACTACCTTAACAATGTCTGAAAGTGAAAAGAGGCTAGTTTTGGCAATTACACCGTGAGGATTAATTCCACGTTTGCCTAAGGGAACACAGGAAAGCAGACGGTGTCCAACAGCTGTTCATAAAGAGAAGGTTCCTCTTTCCAGCTTTCAGTGTATTGTCAAAAGCTGAATGCTGACAGGCTTCACAATTAGTGTAACATTTACAAGGTCTTGCATGAGCTGCGCTGCAATTCACTGCAGTCACGCTACTCACATAGCCAGCTGCTGTTCTCCATAACTGGCCAGGCAAGGTGTGCATCTGTGGAATGTAAAGTCCCTGCTTGGCTTACACATAAGAATGAATGACAGCTTTCTTAAAGTGCATGTGACTGTGCATCTAAGAGTAGTTGACCGTTGTTTGTAGTTGTGTCTCTTTGGTAACAGAATCCTGCTTTATATATTAATGGTTAATAAAAAAGGGTCAACGATTTTCATATGCTGGAAGTAAATAATTTCTTCTGGCATGTTTTCGGCGACACAAGCCAAATACTGATGCACACACACAACAGATGCAGATGGATTTAACCTGCCATTGTGAGATTGTTACCTGCTGGTGCACTGTAGACGTTCATTTGAATAGCAATGGAAACTTTACTTGTAGGGTATGTAAAAAGTTGTCATATCCGAATTTGGATAGCTTCATAGCTGATGGAATGAGAAAACGGCAACATGAAAAGTCACCACTGATGGAATCCAACATTCAGTTTACTGAACACAATTACAATGACAATTACCGTGAAGCGGAACATATTACAACCCCTTAGTGAAGTCTATTGTTTCCTTTAAAAAATGTCTAAAACCTTAGCTTGACCCCAAGCTGTGTGTTAAAGGTTCTTTTTTCCATACAAAAGAGATTAGTATGGGACGGAGTACCTAGATCTGCACTCATTTAAAAAACCACAAGGAGCTGCTTTTAACATCCTGTGCCATGCACTAGAGGAAGAACTCAAGTGCATACAAAAGCCAGGACTTCCTAAGTTAAGCTCTGTTGATCCCAGCCAAAATAAACCTCCACCAAATACTGGATATTTGGTCATTTGAAAATGTCTCTCCTGCGACTCGTGTGTGGCACTCCAGAGGCTCCATGTGTTATTAAGACTATAAAACGATTGCTTGTTTCCTTATCTTTCTAAAAACATAGAGGTAGGCTGAGATCGTATCAGCAATGGTTACGGAAATTCAACGACGGCTAAACATCGCTACAGCACCAATGCAGGTTAGAGTGTGATAGAGCAAAGAAAACATTTACAGTATGGTATCGGAGAGAAGTGCCGTGCTAAATTTCAACACGGAGGTTTCCAGATATTGTAAGGGTCTAACATTACAACAACATTAATCAGTGCTCTGGCACCATTGTTTGGCAGGCGTTGATGGCCGTTTGCACTCTGCCAATCATCACTCCCTAATACAGCAGAGGTGTAGGAGTCGTGGAATCTCTGCATGGTCCCACCCAGTTAGGACGGCCCAAAGAGCTGCCAAGCCACTGTGAACTAACCCCCGACAAAAACAAAAGGGTGATAAGAAAAATTTGGTGGCAACCAATCTAAACTCTTTGGCCCCTGCGTCTGTGCAGGTCTCCCTATTCTATTGGTGTGTGAACATAATGTAGTATATGCATGAACCCTTCTTTATCCACCCCATAACAATGCATTCTGTTTCCTTCCCTTCAACGCACTTCAACAGTATATGTAGTGCAAAGGAATTTTCCATGTTGTAAACAAAATAAATATGTTTACATCTATTACAGCACTGCTTTACAGATACTACTGTACTGTACTGTACTGTAAGAACAAAGGGTTGGGACTACTTCTTCAAAGTACAATATAAAACTGTTCATTGTAAAAATAAAAAAAAGAACAAATTGGATGTATTTTACTATTTTTTAAATATGAAAAAGATAAAAACCTGCTCTTTCTATAACTTTACACCACTTTCAAGAAAACTCAGTAACATGCATACACTTTCTAACTTACCTGGTTTAGGGGGCTTTCCACCTGTGTGAAAACAAGTAAAAAAATAAAATGTGTGAGAGACTATCAAACATACACACACACACACACACACACACACACAGACACACACACACACACACTGTATATGACAATAACGATTATCTGTAAAACAATCATTTTCATTTTCTTTCATGGTTTTATAGAATACAGATTCAAATGTCAATCAAAAGACGTATAAACTTGGTACAGGCAGTGTTTTACAGTATTACATTTTTCAAAGATTGCAAAATAGAAAGCTAAAGATTTTTGTCTCTCAACAGTCATTCCGGCCTTTTTTCAATGAATGAGATAGAAATATTGGAAAAAAGGCCTGGATATGGGTAACACCACAACAAAGTGTCTGCAAGGTTTTATTTTTATTTTCATACCTGCTCCCAGTCCTCCAACACCCAAGCCACCATGCCCAACGCCTCCTTGCACCAGACCGCGGCCTCCACCGCCATAACCTCCTATTGTTAGGGCCAAACACAGTGATTGTGATCAATATTGTCATTGTCATTATTGTTGTCAACATTTATCATTATCATCCGCTAACAATGTTCATGTCATATTGCTTTTGTCATTATTAGGGATGCCATTGCTAAGATTACGATAACCATTACTTACCATTGAGAAATGTGAAACAGGACTCAGATTTACAAACCTTGATCATTTTTTCCAATAAACTGGCTAAACAACCGCAGCAGCAATATACCTAGGATTTAAATTATACTTGGCTTGTGGTGGTGTGACAAGGAAGTCCAATCATGTGCTTCTTCCAGATCTGACCAAACCGAAGCCGAGTGTTGACAGGGAATTGGTCTTTACAACTATTTCTTCTTGTTGGATTGAAAACATCTAACGGACAAGTCACATCACTTCCTCCTGCAGTCATGGCTTTAGTACTCCTAGCTATAAAAAGGTGCAAAGATTCAAACTTTAGAGCTGGATCCATACCAGGACACTCCCTATGGTCGGTGAGCTGTTGATAAAGTGGACTGTGCATGCAGAGCCGAGTGTATCTGCTATGGAGGTGTGTAAACATGAGATGGAATATTTTTGGTTGTGCAATAAGTACAAAGGAGGGAATGGCCATTTAGACAAGAAAATCAGGATCGTGGGAAAAGAGATTACCATATGGAAAATATTTAATTTATAATGAGTTAAAGCATATATTTGACATGAACCTCTGCAGCTAGTTTCAGGTTAACCTAGAATAAAGTTCAATAAATGATTGAAAGAATAAAGTTACATAATTTATTGAAAGAACTATTGAATAACCATAAAACAACAAGTTACACATATCATTAATCATAAAATCCTCCAGGTATCAGGTGATCATGAGGCAAATAACATTATTTTCTAAATAAAACATTTTTATTCAAGAATGATTTCTAAATATTTTCTAATATAATTTCCTGCAGAAACAAACTGTTTTTAGTTTCTTATATCCAACTCACTGAAACAGTTATGCACCAGTTCACGATAAACCAGATGCGATTCTTATAAACGTTTTTTATACAGTACGTGGGGGAAAAAATCATAAATCTAATGTCTCTTCTACTCACCTGCAGCTTTAGCTGGTTTATAGCCTGCAGGGACTCCTCCAGCAGATCCTTGTAAAACAATAATCATACAAAGTATGGAGTTATTGTATGCCTACATGTAGTGAAGTAATGGACAGTTTTTTGGCTCAGCAATTTATCATTACACCAGCTGATGTCTTCCTTTCTCTACATGTATGCATAAGTTTCTATATTATGACGGAGCAGAGGTCCATATCGATGTGTGCGCTTCAAAGCATGTGTTCTATTTTCTATAAATATGACCATACTGCATCACAGCAATCAAACCAACAGTCACATTTTTGTTTTTGATGGCAAAACTTGATTAAATTATATATATATGTATATGTATATATATATATATATATATATATATACACATATATATATACACACATACATGATATATATATATATATATATATATATATATACATACATATATATTATATTTCTTTTAATAATTTTATCTTTTAACATTAACTACAAATTACAATATAACTGAGAAATGTTTTTTACTTGTATTTTGTTTTTAGTGAAACCTTTGGTCGATAGTAGTATAATTAAACTGCTTTACCTCTGCTAAAGACAAACAGACGTATTATTATACAGGATTATTTTTGTTTAAACTGTCCAGCGGAGGCTCTGTTACCTGGAAAGAATCCAGTTCCTGGTCCAGTGCCTCCTGGTCCAATCCCAGCACCAGGTACATACACACCTGGAACACACAGCGGAGAAAGCAAGGTTCATCACCAACGAGCGTGACACTATCCACAAGTGTGGCCAAACAGTTCTTAGCCATCAAATTATTTTTACTGCAATACAATAACAGCATTTCTGAACAATGACCCCATTTATTAAATAAACATTCTCTAACACTTTCATCATCCCTGACAAAGACACCAAAACGTAAATCTGTCCTTGACATACACACCGGCCCCGGGCCATAGCAGTGATGGGGAGCACAATAAAATGTGAACACAGCAGCTCCAACCAGAGCCAAAGTGAAATTATAAACAAAAGTAAAACTTTATAGGCTTGATTAAGACAAAAGTCTAATTGTTTTCCTTCTGATGAAGTATTGCAGTTGGAGACCTTCTCTCAGAAAGCTGCCGCAGCACTATGGACACCTTCAGCCCCCACCTACATCTCCGAGCCTCACATCTTGACCGATTTTTGGCATCAACCCTCAGTAACACCTGAGATGGTTGTACTATATCCCAGGCATGGTGGCCTCATGTGTGCAAGGAAGGGCAAATAAATAAAATAAAGAGAGGATTTAAAAAAAAAAAAAATGCCTCCAGTTGTTACGTGACGACTAACAGCTCAGTCCAGCGAGATTGTTGAGCTAAGGCCAAAAATACAGTTTTTTTTATTTGAGGGGAAAAACCTGGTTTATATCTCTAAAAACAAAACGCAATGGAGAGAATGGGGCTACAGTATCACAATGATTGCGTTTAATAGCTATTACATGTGTCGGGAGGCCAATTAATTCAAACCACATGTCAAAGGCATGCATGTGTTTATTAGCGAATAATGTGTGAACACTGTGCTTTGAGTTCTGTCCACAGTGTAGCCATTAGGGGAAGAACATTACAAGGTTTTACTGTCCGATTTAGTTGAATGAAAATTCCTGACATATGCCACTGAAGATTGTCAAAAAGTAAAAATGTATGCAGTTTATGAACTCTGCCTGCATACAGAAACCAGAGAAGTGCATTATCCAGAAACATCCTCTAAGAATCAACTGTTGAATGGGTTGTGAAGATATTATAGCATATACAGGATACTGAGAACAATCAAGTGTGGGATGACTGGCTGGTAAAGAAAATGAGCAAGAGAGTATGATTTCTTTTTGTGCAGCAAGTTAAGAAAATCTGAAACTCCACTGCAGATTCTGAAAGTGTTGATAGAGCTGCTTTAAGTTGTGTTTAAGTAAGCAAGGACAACTTTGTCATGTTTACTCAGATATTCTAAAATTGCATTAAAAATCTGATTAGAAAAAGGTAAAAAGATTTGTCTGTTTTTGTTTAAGAGAAAAAGAAAATTTCTGCAAAAAGCAATTTGCCAACAGGGGTTTTAGAGTATGGCCATGTGCAATGTAAGCTGATATGCCCTAATTTAAAAAAAATTAGCAGCAGTATAAGTTAAGGCAACAGCTGTGGCTTTGGACACAAAATTAGTCCATGAATGAACAAATGGACAGATGAGAGGGCGGTTGACTTTTAACTCATCCTGATCTGGGACCTGGATGATGGTAGAACTAATCAGTTTTCAGGTTTGGCCTTGTAATGCTGAGGACTGACCGAAGAGAACTCGAAATCCTGCAGGCTCAAATAAAAATGAAGAATAAATAATAAAGTTCAGGGTCATGTATTAGAATATCAAATAGCTAAGTCAATGCCAGGAATGTGTATGTGTATGGGTTTTTGTCTCTGTCAGTTTGCCCACGCCGTTGGGTCCAGATCTCAGGTGCAGGCACCACACGACGGGTTGGAGTGATTGTTCTTAATTTTGCTCCTTCGTTTCACAATCAAAAGGAGGATTTCCTGTCTCGGCACAGCAAGCGAGGCAAGAGGGAGTCTGTGTCTGCTCCAGTTTTCCTTTCGCTCAGAATCCCATAATGCTACTGTACCACTGTTACAGAGTGCATTAGGTTCACTGAGACCGTGCATCCAAATAAGGCACACACTGACCTCTGCCAAGTGACCTGGCCTACCTTCATACAATTGAAGATTTCTTCATGATTGTCCTTAATTATTATCATCACTATCATGCGCTTACGTTCCTTGTGAACTCAGCCAGGTCACGGGAATGTGCTGGAATGTGTGTGAAGGACAAGATTGACTTGTACAGCACAAAGGGATTAGATGAGGCAGAATTTATTCCAGTCAAGAGTTTGCCCCGAGTGTCTGCGATATGATTAATGTTGCTGAATAAAAAACCCTCGGAAAGAAGATTTTAAAATGTATTACCATGTGGTGACTTTTATTAGGGATCTGATCTTGCTGAAACAATGGCTTATCTATTAAAAGATAAGAATGTCATATACAGCCTTATGTGGTAAGCTAAGCAAACTAGAGGATGACAAGTTAGAAGCCATTTCTACAAACTATGTTTTTCAGCTTGGGGCAGGTTCATTACACTGGAACACAGCAATATAGGAGAAGACCTTTATATCTTGTTAAGACAGATGATGTGAAAAGGGAAAGACAGGGAATCGTCAATAAATTACAGAAGCAAGCAATAAGCTTTTTTGCCATCAGTTAAATAATGACTGTTGTGAACTGGATAGGCATTTCTTCCTTTCGCAGTTTGAGCCCAGAGTTACTCTGAGTGCATTAAGAGGGTGATGATACACTCACAGGAATCCTGACAGTGATTTGAATTAACCATATCTCCATTTTTGGATTCAAATGTGGCCCAACTGTAAGACTCACAGTCCACTGGTTGTCAGTAAGGTAGGAATGCTGCCAGTTCAGCAACACGGAAATAAGTCAAGCAGACATGAAAGCTCCATGGTACTGGAGTGAGGTGCTGACACTCCCTGCAATGTTTCTATGTTAATAACAGTGTGTTTATAGAACAAGTCCTGAGACTCTTGTATACATTATTTCCCTGACAAATCTCACATGGGTTATTGATGGGCTGGAATTAGTGTCCCCTTTTAGTGTTGATAGGAAGGCTGTGCAGTCCCCTGTGCAATATCTGTCTGTTACCATGTGGGAAAAACATGAGTTTCCATACGCCAGTGAATTTTTAAATAATTCATTCATTTAAATAGAATGTTTTAATGTTTTCAGTTTTTTTGTTTTTTTTCCATCCCATCTCACCGCACACATACTGTATCCCAACTAACCAGTAGGAGTAGCCAAATGCAGGGACAAGGATGTGATAATTCACCGCCTTCACCTGAGCTGCTGTCCATGGAGCCAGAGGATGGGCCCCACCTTTTAGAGGCAGTGGGATCGCACACAAAGTTGAAACAAGAGACGTACATTTCGAACACAGACTTCATGAAACGTATAAATAAAGTAAAGACGAAGAAAGAGAAATCAACTTTTTTCAGAAAAAAACTGGTTCTCACATGGGTTGCACACATTTCAGCCATATGGAAGCTCACAGGGACATGGTGGTTGGGTTAGAATTGTTTTGTGTATTGTTTGTTTTTTTTGTCTGAAGTTCTTATAATTTATTGTATGCCCATTTTCCCTCAGCCTGTCTTATCTTGTGATGTCGCAGAGATTTCAAACATTTCCAAGAATCCCTTAGCAAACCCCAGTAGTATGTACTGTATAACAGCAATAGGGTTTGTTTTTTTTATAACAGTAGTTTGCAAAGTGTTTCAGGGTGAATTTTTCCCTTTAGAGGGGAAAGTCCTGTCACCAATTGACACTTTCACATAGTTATTAAATCCCAGATCTAACAAGGCAGCACAACTGCTGAGAAATGTTATAATCAGATTTAAGTTTCCAGAGGATTCAAATTTGTATTTATACAACACAAAGAGGACAAAGTGAGCAGCTCAAAATCTTAGATAAAAATCATTTTCATACACAACATAAGTATATTTGAGTGTTTTGGTCCCTCCAAATCCCTTGTTTTGAATTTTGATAAAAATGACGTAGTCCACCAGACACAAGGGAATAGGTGGAAATGACAGTATCTAGCGCCTTTTGTGTTTAATTTTGCATCATTTCATGTTCCAAGTGCTGGCCTAGAAAGTAGGAAATTACATGTTTATAAACTATTTTGCTGGCAAGATATTTTACTTGAGCATCAATAATGGCAATTAAGGTCCACAGAAAAAAATCTACGTGATTCATGAATTAATCCACAGTCTATGTGAAAAATGTGTACAGTCTTAAAACACATAACTTTATGGTATTATATGGGTTATTGGGCCCACAAATAATGACAGAATATGAGAAGTTATGTAATTGTAAATTAAAGCTTATTTTGTTATTGAATAAAACCAAAGCCAATGACGTGTTTATCCTCAGTGCCTCCCACGGTAATACGTTTTTTTAAATTGCTCTTTGTGACTTGAAAGAGTTTATTTTTATTTAATTTAGACGAAGCTGGTGAGTAATTTGACATTTCCACAGGCCTGTGCTGTGATTGTTTAACAATTGTTTTTTTATGTAATAATTAAATGCAAAAGAGAGATGGAACAATGTGCATGGTGCAGGCGTGCAAAACAAACTCATATGAGTACAAACACAACACTATATTAAACTACATTCCCCGTCCTTTACACAAGACTTACAGGACCACTACTATTCATGATCACAGAGCTGCACTCCACATACTTTGAGAAGTTTTAAGGAAAACTACTCCGCAATGTGTTTAAACCACTTCGACCACCTGACATTTACACAATTCTGCACCACTATTTCCATCATTTTCGATAAAATCAAAAAATGTTTTCGCAAACTAACACCTGCTGTGTTCAGACACATCCAAACCACGGTCCCAGAAGAGGAGATTTGGTTCTCTGGGTTTATGGAAAGCTCCCGTACTGCGACCCAGAGCAACAGAGCAGTGAAGCAAACACTGTGGTTGCTGGCACTCTTACATCTCCCGTTATCAGACATGTGACAGCTGGCCCACTATCAGTCACCCCTCGTCTATTTTCCACAGCATGTTGGAGGCTGGAGGAAGAGAATGTGAGTAGCGTCAAAAAAAAAGTAAAATGGGAAAGTCCATCTTTTTCTGGCACCCTCCTCAACCCGATTCCACCTTCTCTTTCTACACTTGCACAACCTTGTCTTAGGGATACCACTCTGAAGTAGGATATCAGTTTGAGTTATGTACTGGCAAACTAATTCACAGCTGACAGATGGCAATATTCTAACCCCGAGGAAGACCTGATTCTAATCTCGTCATTATTCAATTGCTGGCCTTTGAGTGTCTTGGGTGAAGTTTTCCCACTCATTCTTAGGAAATATGTGCCTTTGAAACTGAAAAATAAGTTTGACAGCTATGGACTCTAAGTATTTCAGAACTGAACATTGTGAAACAAATAAACCATGGTTGAAGAAAATCATAAGCCACTAGTGGAACTAACAGTTCACATGACTCCATTCCAGAAACTGATTAATGTGACCAGATCATACAAACCGACACTGCTACGGTGTGCAATGTCAAAATGACCATAATGGGCATAATGACCATAATATGAAATATCAGACCAAATATGATGTGCAGTCTCTTCACCCCCCCTATTTTAAGGTCTTTCAACAAAAAATATAATTAACCGATGCAATACCTGAAAATAGCAGCAATATGACTGAGTTGTAAACACTGCTGAAATATTGAGTATATAACATAAAGCAAGTTTTTCTTTCAAATCTGAAATTGCGCTTTAGATTGAAATATTGGGGCCCAACATCTAAAATTGTGAGAAGGAACATGACAGAGTGACAAATCATCAAAAAGATTTATGAACAAGATATAGACGGTTCAACGTTTATCCTGGCAATGACAAAAGCTTGTAGTTGAACAAGGAAAGCGTAACATCTATGATTTATGTGAATGAGAACAAAGTTCCTCATCATCTAGACCAGTCTGCAGACAATTTATCAAGAGTTTGTGGGAACTGGACATGTTCTCCAATAGTTGTGTTGCTAAAACCCAACAAACACTTGCAGAAATGCTGTTTTGTTTGGTTTAGACCAACGTGTTGATGCCAAAGGCCTAAAACTGCCATGTTTACCCCCACTCTCTCCCACATAAAAAGTGCACTGAAACTAATACAACACAGCATACAATGTTTTCATGCCAGAGGACTTGATTAAATTGACGTAATGTGTTTAATCAGAATTTTATTTCATCAGTCTTCTCTCATCAGTTTATCATCAGTTATGGCCTTTTCTTAAAAAAATATTTTTTTTATACTAATGTTGTGCTTATGTTGTTTGTAAACCTAGAATAACTTTGACATCAGGAGGCAGTGGGGGGTCAAGATGAAAACATTGTGACAGGAGCCATTTCAGATTGCTGGCCCAGTGAGAACACTCCTAGCAGCTCTCAGCATGGTGAGGGCTGCTAGGAGTGGCTGGAATGAATCATCGGAGTTAATGTGCTCCTTTGTTGAACACTTGGCAGCGGTGGGTTGCAGACCAAACATCTGACTAGGAGATGCTAGGACTGACATTCATCCACAAGCAAAGAGTAAGAGCTAAACAACTTATTAACCGACATGTGTTTCTAGCAATAGGGAGGACTCACTACTATGTGAATACCCTCACATTACATGTGTATATATCTACATATGTGAAAGTGATTCCTTTGTGAGAAACCCATATGCGTTTGATTAGCTGACTTGTGATCCAACGTTATTACAACTCAGACATCCATTTATGAAGGAATTACATTGCATCAAACAGGTCATCAGGTTTACAAAAGGTATAACTGCTGATAGTTAAAAAAGAAAAGATGAGTATATTGCAAGGGACAACCTCCAGGTCTGACAAGTGAAGCCAATGCAAAAGTTCCTTATATCTGCATTTTGTTTCTAATTGCCAGCAGGGGGCGACTCTAATAGTTGCAAAAAAAATGTTCAATTGTATAATAAGCAGGGTATGCTTTAGGGCGCGGCTACCTTGTTATTGATAATTCGCTACCACGGCGTCGCTACCCTGACATGGCATTGTTCAGTTGTACGAAAAGCCACTCTAGGACTTGGCTGTTCATTGTTTTCCGTGAAGTACCTTTTGTTTTATGTATGGGTTTTGCTAGCCAAAATCAACTTCTGAATTAATACCACAGTTGACGTAAATTACGAATGCTCGCTCCTTAGCAGCTTCACCCTCTCATCCAAATGTGGTCGCTTCTAGTTCCAAAAAATAAAACAAGATAGCAACAGCCAAAGTGGCAAACTTGAGACTTCAAAACGGTAGTCAACAAACCAATGAGTGATGTCACAGTGACTACGTCCACTTCTCATATACACTCTATGGTAGAGTGCAAAGGCGTTGTACACATTCTCAGTGCGATCATTTAAATTAAATGTCTACATTAAAAGAACCCATCACTCCCACACCTCCGGTCTGATCCCGACAACACTCACAACAGTAGTTACAGTAAAACTGGTGATAGGAAAAATGTTTGTAACCGCTTCTGGCTAGCAGCTTTGATACAGAAAGTGAATTCTCAGCCAGCCAACTTGCTTTGATGTAAAACTGCAAACCGTGGATGGAATTGTCCAATCTCCTAACGCTTTCCCAGAATATGTGCCAGAGTAAGACATGAATACATGGAATAACAGCTCTTTCACAATAGCAAACTTGGTCAGTCAGTGCTCGTAACCAAAAGGCTCGTTCCCAAATGAGTACTGAATGAGGTCACCTCCCCACAAATTACACAAAACCATTCAACATCAACAAATTAAAAGGCCTTTGTGGGTCTGGCATTAAAAAAGTTAAGGAAATTGAACAAAAAACCTCCATGTCTTGCTCAGAAAAGACTTCAAATGGTCCATTTCTTTAATTACTGTGTAGAGATGTTGAGCACTGGGATGCCTACTGTACGTGTCACAATAATCCAGTATGCTGTGGTTGGCACTCAACCTTGCCAGAAGAGGGATTACAGCCAGAGATGTGTCCATAATACACTACCAATAAAGCCTGAAGCGCCACTTGCTTGGGGAAATCAAGACAATCAGTTTGGGTATCTACCAACAGTGCTGGGGTAATGCTGCAATTCATCACAAGGGTTTTGTGACAACTTAAGCATGCCATCGAATCTGCACTGTTTTCATTTAGCTTCACCTACAGCCAGGCAAGTGTCAATGATTAATGTATAAAATTCTTCTGAAGTCTCAGTGCTAAACTTGGTCAATGCCAAATGAGGCAAACTGGCTTCCAGCAGCACTAAAGAAAACATCCCACAACCTTTGAGACTGTGAAAGAACAGAGCAGCATTTTCCCCTTTTCATCTCCCACTGGCCCATCAGAATTGTGGTATTAACTGTCATAAAAAGCTAAAATAATGACTTTGGCACAATTCCACCAGTCGGTTGTTGAGGTTTTCTGGAGGAATACAAAATATTTCAAGTAAAGAAACAGAGATAAAGGATACAATGTCGCTATCATTTCTCAAAGAATTTGCAGATACCTTATCAGCTTTTCACTTTTTCTTTTTATTAGGGTAGTGGAAAAAAAATTAAAGATTAAATTCCTAAATTGAGGAATATATTCAAAGAATGCTATCAACTGTCTAGGCCTGGGCTAGATTCAGTTATCAAATGTGGCAATAAAAAAAAAAAAGAGGTCACTGAGCTCAAGCCGCGTCAACACAAATGAATTTTGATAAGAATAACATCCAACTCACTGTATCCATGTGACAGATGTTTGTTTGTAGAATGTAAGCCTAGTCTGCCTCCTCCATCGTACAAGGGAGAACCAGCAAACATACTACAGTACCTGCACAAGGTTATTTGGTAACATGACAGAGGGCATATTTATTAGCATACTCCTTTCCAGATGTTTCCTCTAGGATCATAACTCATTTGCACTTGACGATGGAAAAGCCTTGCACTAGAACATAATTCAAGGGTTGAATTTCGCAAGCGTAAGAGGTGTTTTCTGTGCAGAGGTATTAAATGACAGGATTGGGTGTTAATGAGGTTCATGTTACTCACAGATAATTGACCGCTGCACCATGCGGAGAGCGTTTTACCCCCAAAGTCAGAGTGCACAGAAGGATCTAGTTTGAGCGCCACAGAAAGGTTTGATATACGTAGATGGATTCAACACTCACTTGAGATCAAAGTGCTGCAAAGGCAATATTGAAATGTGTTAGCCCCTTTACTACTACATGATTTGCATGAATGCAGCTCAAAACCTCGACTGAAATGTTAGGGCGAAATACATTTTTAGATGATACAATCTATGACCTGACAAAAACAGACTTTGTCAACATAATCAAATAAGAGGAGGCCAATAAAATAGCTAGGAAAATTTTTACTTCATATGGACAAAATGTTTCTTAGGAATCTAACAATCCAAACACAATGCATCTAAAAGGACACTGGAAGATAAGGAACATAAACAGCTGTGATCTTTAAGCAAACAAAAAACTAAAATGAACTTGACTCCAGAATACCCAGACCCAAATGCTAAACATGTTTTAGCAGGCTGAACAATAAAATAAAATAAATAATCTAACCCTCAAATCTGCATGTTTTTGCTTCATGGATTCTAGGCAGAGGAGTCCTCTAACTTCAAGAGAAGACCCGACACTCACACACACTGCGTGTCCACCTGGGAGTTCACCAGGGGTGACTTTAAAGTGCTTTTGCTAAGTGGAAAGAGGGACCAGCTGGAGAACCTTCTCTTCCTGACATGTTATAGGATATGGTCTGCAGCCATGTAAATATACACTATGTATGCATAAGTGTGTGTGTGTGTGTGTGTGGGATGCAATTTAACATGAAATATATTAAAAGAGACTAGTATAAAATCACACAAATAAATGGTCGCCTAGGTTTGAATGAAGCATTATTACAAATGTATGATACAGGGTTATGTCTTACTGTTAAGGCTCGGGTGCAGAACTTTAAAATCCTTCCTTCCAATCCTTTAAAGATCATTTAAAGCCATAGGACACAAATATCTAGTCAAATTCTGGACATTGCTAAACCTTTAACTTAGCAGCAACGGACATGTAAATATGATGCAAAGAAAACTGCCTCTCTATGTATTATAGTCTTCTTCAACAGCAGTGTGATGGCATTTTCAGTAATTCAGTCTTCATTAATTGTGCAGAAGATAAACCAGACTAGAAAATCTTAAATTTTCATTACGGTAGCATGGGGCTTTATATCAATAATATTTAAATCACCAAAACAAAAATACATAGCAATGGAATTGCAGAACTGTCTTTTTTAAGTTGTAAAAAACAAACAATAAAACAATCAAAATTAGCACTAAAACACAATACTTTTATTTCATACAAATGTACACTTAATTACAATGAATAGATAAATAATATATGGTTTGCATATTAAATGTTTTAAATAAAATAAGTGAAATTACTCATTGATACCTTATAGCTGATAAGCATCAGAAAAACATTGAATTACTTAAGATAGTTGTATGTCTCCGAGGGACAAATAGGCACATGAAGAGAAATTGCACCTGTTCTAAGCCTGTGATTGATGCAGCAAAGATAATGGCCGAGTTCACCTGTAGCACACTTACCTCCTTGAAGAGAGGGCTGAATCAGTGCGAGGAGGAAGAGTCCACAGAAGAGCAACAGAATGTTTCTGTTAGCCATCTCGCTCGAAAATGCACCACCCCTCTCCCGATCAGCTGGTTTTATTCTCTTCTAACTAATTACCACAAGCCCTCAAAAGAGTAGGGAAAATTGTGAAAAAAATGGAAAAGATATGGGACTCGACGTAATTAAAAGAGGGCAAAGACTCTGGTTCGATGGATCACTTCGCTTTTTTTCCTCCTCTCTGTCTGGTGTTGCTGTTTTTATTCTGGTCACTCCTGCCAACAGTACAGACGCTGCTGCCAGCAAGGAAAGAGGGGGTGGGGGGTGTGTGGGGGGGGGGGGGACACAGACACACACGGAGGGAGGGAGAGAGAGACACCCCCCTCTCTCATCCAGAAGGAATTGAACTGTCTGCCAAGCATTTGCATGGATACTGAGCCTACATCTATTATCTGTAAGAGTCAATAGAGAGACTGAGGAAGAGCAAACCACATACCCTGATAATTACCTGTTCTCTTTGGCTCTAATTTTCAACGGGTTGGTTTTCAACACAAGCAGTAACACTAGTTTTTGTTGTTTCTCTTAAGCAAGTGATCCAGAAAACTTTGAGGCAGAGGGTAAAGAACACAGCAACTAACAGCATGAGTCCACAACATATGAGAAACAAGACATTATAAAGTCACTGGCTGTAGGAATAAGATGGAAATAGCAGTGCACTGTGCCTGGTAGTCTGTGTGTGGAAGCCAGTCACAGTGGTTGGTAACGAAATGAGAAAACTGTCGGCTTTCCACATAGATGACAGAGAGCAAAAGCAACATCAGCCTGCTAGTCTGTGCAGTCTCTCAGCGGATTCACCGGGATAATTGTCATCATGTGTCCAGTAACAGAGATCAGAAGTAGAGCGAGGACCAACCACAGTCCATGCTCAACTTTAGAGGGATTTAGTGACTGCTACAACTCTACTCTTGTAGAGAGACTTGCCCCCTGGACCATCAATCTTCATACTCTACAGTTCCTCAACAACCAGATTTACCATGTGCTTTTAACAGTAACTTCAAAGTAGAGATAGATTATCCAATAGTGCATATGCCCTAAATATTTCTTTTATGAGTTTCCAAAGTCAGAGATCACATATTGATTGCGGAATCAATCATGGCAGGATTCTCTTCTTTCCTGATATCGCCTGCACATGCATGCTCACCTGTATCATCACACCAACACAGGCTATTGGCCCTTTATCTTTATATGATTGAACACTTTTAGTAGAGCATGACCTAGTGAGAAAAAGGATTGGTAAGAGAAAACAACAAACAACAAAAAGCCTTTTCTGAAGTAAGTTTTACAGCTTTGTAATGTAGCAGATATCACAGGTCTTGTGTTGATAGCAGATTTGCATATGAGTAACAGGACGCATCCTCTGCAGACACCTGAGTGCTGATTCATCTTGGCTTAACATGTTTAGCCATAACTTAGAAAACACCTCACTGCTGACAAGGTTGTCATTGTCCATCTTTTTTGTTCTGCCCTGGGACACATTTTTAGGATTTCAAGTAGAAGAGGTTTAGCAGAGGTACTTAATACTGGCAAGAGCTGCAGCCAAAGTCATTACTCTCTCAGACACAAACCTGACAGACGGGGCTGTTGCATGCATGCTAATGGGTTCTGCTATCCAAGAAACACAGTATCCTTCATAGTAGTGAAGTCCACCATTAGTGTTCATATTCCCTCATGCTGATTTCCTAAAAGTTAGGTCAGGCGTCCTTAAAATATCAGCTGTTAAAGGTTTGTTCAGACTGAATGCAAAGCATTTTTTCTCTTGAAATATAAAGTAGAGTACAGCTACAGACAAACTTATATTTTTCACTCAAGTACAAACAATTTCTATTAAAGCTGACACATCTTCCCGGAAATTTCTGCGGTGTAGAGAAAATCTGTTCCTTTTATAATTTACATTTCTCATGCCACTCATTAACTTTTTATATTTTGTGTAAACACACAATTCAATACCTATGTACAGCATGCAACCATTAGTTACTCAGTTATTTAAGCTAATCAAAAATAAGTTATTTTGAGGTAATCTCTTTGTTTCTACAATTGAGAAGCCCTTGTGACTTTAATGTCAGACACCAGCTTACTTAATTATTGGGCCAGCAAGTAAATATAATGAGCTGCCAGACTTGGTCATCAACTAAGCGCAACAGGTTTGTATATAAGCTCATTAAATTGTTTAGATTTGATTAAACAATTTAATTTTGCGTCGCTTTTCTCAGGGCACACCTGAGTGCCCTTCATTCATAGCCAATGGCAACTTATAACTGTAATCATACATACTGGAAAAAACGATTTCAACAAGGGAAACATCTGTTTTTCTTAGGGAACTCATCAGATACATGACAAAAAAACACACTGAATGAGTCCCAAAAAATCTATTCGTCAATAACAACGAAACATTTGATCTACTTTCAGCTCTTATGATTACAATAAATCATTACTTAGGATCCAAACATCAGGAAGACAATGACCTAATGCTGTATCCTGCATGGTACTATTCTTTCCATGTTTGATTTAAGACCAAAAGCCCCAGCTGACTAGGCTGTTTGGGAAGCAAAAGTGTATTCTGGATGAGAGTGGTGTTTTCCTCCATTGATTTGCAAGTCTAAATGTCTATTTTAGTTCATGTCTGGTACTACCTCCTTGTGTGTGTTTTTTCCAAAAAGGCTGAGACTGAACATGGACTTTGGTGGGACATGATGAGAGGTTACACAGAACTTACTGTTATTAATTATACCATAAACTTTCGGTTCTTTACAACACTTGGGTCGCTGTAACGGCTGGACAAAGTGTAATTGTTTTCACTTTTTCAAGATGTGAAGTTGAAATAAAAGATCTAAGACTTTTTCTATGCACAGAAAATTCTCTCAAATGTTGTGTACAAACTGGTTAGAATCCGTGAGCACTTCTGCTTTGCCAAGACAATTCATCCACCTGAAATGCGGCGCATATCAAGATGCTGATTAAGCAGCATGATTATTACATAGGTTTACCTTGGGTTGGTCAGAATAAAAGACCTCTCTAAAATGTGCTATTTTATCTTGAAAAAAGACTTTCATTAGGAGAATTAAGGATTTCACATGACTAGGGCTACAGATATGCATTTTCTTGGTCATACGGGACTCGACCGTGAGACAACACTTCTCAAGGTCAGAGAGAATGTGATTTCAATTTTCAACATGTTTACACCATGCAACTTCATTCAATTCATTCATTCAAAAAATGATGTAGATTGTATAGACTATGGCTCCCAATCTCCCTTTCCAACCCACTTGTACCGTGTGGACATGACGTCACATCTGATAAATTCCCTGAGCAGAAACATGTTACCTTTATTGGGGGCATCCACGGCCTGTGATGGACTCAGGTTCAAACAAATGGTATACTGACACAGATGGTGTTATTTACTTGTGTATTTCTAGTAGCAAGAGGGGAAATTATTGCATAACACTCTACACGTGGACCACTATCGGTACAATGAACCTTTGTTCACTGGGTAAGTGTTCACATCTTGCTGTGGGGTGCTGTAGTGGATCAGCTCTGAGATCTTTATCATGCAACAATCACAGAGTGAAGTTAGCCAGCTGTGTTGGGTGGTTCAAGCATAATATGCATCGTGCCATGCCAAAGATTATTGGATCTTCCTTTGATGGAACGCTGACACTGTCCAGATTGGTTTGAGGTCCGTCCACACTGTTTTTGTTTTCAACCACCAAAGAACACGCAAAGAGTCAACCACAATGGCCAGACCACAAATGGAGGCATTTTTTCAGCCTCTGTCTACTTTCTTAATCTTTGCCTAGTGAGACACTGCAGAGTGAAAACTATCACAGACTAGTGATGAAGAGTGCGCTGGTGCAGTACAAACGTCATTCTTGGTCTGTGGTGTCACCAACACACACACAGACAAGTAGGCTGGCCTACTTCCAAAATGTGATACACACATCCAGACCACACTCCAGATGTGGTTTCTCTGCAGCTAACATTGCTCCGTATACAAAGCATGTTCCAGTGAACATCAGACCCAAGCCCAGGCACCCAGGGAAAACTGATGAGTTCTGGTAAGGCAGCACGGTGACTCACGTTTGGCAATAAACTCTTCAAGACTACAATTTTAAGAGAGCTTTGCATGCACTCAAGTAAAACATCCAAGTATCTATCTATCCATTCTCCTTCAGCCTTTGCCAGTGATCATTAAATTCACTACATTTTCAATCGCGGTGAAGACAGGCGTTTGGTTACATATAGGGTACATCCCAAGCCTCTTATTCTATATTTCCTCGCTTGAACCGGAAGTCGTTCTGGAGCGCCATCTTGAAGACCGTCCCAACGCTCTTATTTCTGCTCGGAGAAGCGAAGATTTATGGTGTGATCACCGAGGAGCGATGAGCGAGGATACACGAGAGCAGCCTTCACAAAAGTCTTTTACCAGCCGACACGTCCCCTTATTGGATATCAGTTGTTGATTGGACGCTGTAGCTGATCTGATAAATTTCAACATCACTGGAGTTTCATACCGCAGTGAAAAGTGTAACTCTGCAGTGAAGAGTGCAACACTCTTTTTATATTGTATTTGTTTTCTGATTTACCATCTAGTTTAAAATCTGTTAATTGTAGATCTAAACAACAAAACAGACTGCAAACAACTTTCTTCATTTATAAGAAATATTTTTCTTTTCATGATTTGTTATTTCTCCTATTAACTTTTAGACACTCTCTCTGAAGTGTCTTAGAGTGTTAAACTGCATTAAGGCTTTAGAGCTTGGATCAATCAGTGTGGTGCTACATTCAAATAACAGGAAGTAGCTTTGTCAATTTTATCAGTTGTGGAAACTCAATGCCAAATATTTTATCAACAATTTGACTTGGTATTGACAGGTGATCATTTTAGGACTATTGCCACATTTCTACTGCCCTGTACGGCCAGCTCTACTCTACTCAACTCAGCCTTTTTTGGTTTTCCATTAGCAAAGATTATGGATAGTATCTGGTATTTCTTTTTGGTTCCAACTCGGTCGAGGTTCAAAGCCAGCTGAGCCGATACCATAAAGTGGATTTAAACACTGCAGACTACTGATTGATCAGAGATAAATCGCCACTGGCAGGTTTGTACATCCTTCACAAACCATTGCCATTTAAAAAAAGCCAAGCTACTGTCAATAGTGACCGCAATTTTTTTATTCACTCGACACAGATTTTAAAAAATGGCAGCCTGCAAAACTACAGTACAGACACAGACTGACAGGGTAAAGAAATTACATAATCTACAGTGATTCCCAAAAATTAGCAGAATGTTTGATTTTCAACTTATCAGAGTGTTTGTCAGGCTAACTTTGGGACTCGGGGGCAGGAAAGTCTGGAAATCTGCCACTAAAGAGTGTGATAGATTGTAGGCAGCCTAATTCAGGGGCAACATGAAATGCTGATGAAACAATTTTTCATCATGTCAGATGGCGTCCAGCAAAAGGCATGATTAGGCTACTGCAACCATCAACTGAGATGTTAACAACATGCTGTTGTGGTTGCATC
>CALSCE010009465.1:13782887-13841499 GCA_943593645.1 Bovichtus variegatus | reverse complement strand
GGGGGGGAGGGGGAGAGAGAGAGAGAGGTATGACAAAAGCAGTAAAATCTTAAAATCTTAGTAAGTTCTGGGGAGAGATCTGACAAAAATTCCCAAGCAACAACCATTGCAATAAACTATTTGACCACTAGGGGGAATAAATTATCCAAAACAAAGCCACAGCTACAGAGCACCTTGTGGATAATGTGTTAGCAAACACCTTACTACTTCCACATCCAGGAGAGACGTCATGCAGAGAAGTCCCATTTTTCACTTTCTGTCCAACGTAAATCCAGTATTCATATGCAGTTTCTTTTACACTGCAGCAAGAAATTATAAGGAAAATTCTAGGATTTTCGACTGTAGGATTCTATGTAAGGGCACATTAGAGACATTGCTCTGCATCCTAAGGTTTTGCCATAAATCATGATAATAGTACAATACACTTCAATAAAAGCAAAAATAACTCAACTTAATGGCACTTAATGAGAGATAACAGCATACTGAATCATATCAGACAGTTTCCAGAAACAACACAGAAAATGATGGGCATCAACCTTGAATAGGACATGGAGAATAGTCAAATTATGTATTTAAAATGGGGGGAGGGAAACTACAATACTGCCTCCTTCTATGGTAGATGAAATAAAAAAGGGACCTGTCATCAAAATCAAATAAGTATGTTTTTGTATTTCACCAAGAACCCATTTTTTTTTTTAGGTCTTTGTTTTTTTTTTTTACAAATTAGATAAATGTTTAAAATATTCCCTGATGAATATGGGACTTACACAACATGTACAAATTAGCAAAAGTGGTTATTTCAGCCATGGTTAATGAACGTTGTTGATATCTACATGGCGGTAAGCCCTGCCTCCTCCCCGGCGTGTCTAGCACGAGTAACGCAACACGGAAATTCGCTTCCCGTCCGGTGACAACGCACCGTTAGGATCAGTTTATCCAATTGTGCGCTTACCCAGAAAATGTTTCCTATGTCCTTCACTTATATTACAACACCCTTCCTCAAATATAATGAAATAATCAAAAAAGACTACCAAGTTACTTGCAATGTAAACATTTGGAAAAACATGCTGCAACTAAATCAGGTGTGTACTCTTTGAGGATGTAAAGGTAATATCTGGTAAACCGTAAGAAAAGAAACATTAACACAATGATTGGAGGTAGAAAGTTGAGATGGCAAACGGTGCCCCTGAAAAGTGGAGCACGGCTCTGAACTTTGTCTTGGCTCAAAACATCCATCCCACATAAATATCAGCTTCACTTGATGAGGGTTCTTTTTAACTGTCAGAAAGCCCCAAGAGACATGAAATAACTGCTGCAATAACTAGTGTTATTAAATAATTATGTAACTGATATCTCTCTGTCTGACATGTTTTGTGCCTGCAATTGAATTCTACCTTTATAGAGGAGGGATTTCCTAAACATGAAGACTGAATGACATGTATTTCTTAATTTAATTTAAGTATATATATATATATATATACATACATACATATATACTGTATACATATATATATACACACACACACAAGAGGTTTGCGGCAGATTGTTTAAAATAAAGACAGCAGAGCAAAATGAATAATATAAGCAGCTGTTTTGCATTGCATATTCTGACCACACAGGTAGAAAAACTGTGCTTTGATGGCCACAGACAAAATACATTCTCCTGGAACTCTAAGGTAAAGCAAGGTCTGATCTATGTTCTCTGCTTTGTTTTCCAACATTATGTCCAGCATATGCTGAGATCCTGACGGAAAAGGAGGATAATATATTAAAAACAACATTACCACTGACACACAGTGGGGTGGTTGCAGTGCAAAGTTGATTATTGGTTGCACATTTAACCAATGGTCCCCTCCAAAATAAACTTTCCTTTACCCCCCATTAAGCATTTATGACAATATCAAACTGTCCATCTAAGATCATAAAAACACATAGGCCTGCTCTGTAAGCAGTGTATGTTCTGTTGAACAGTCATCGCATTCCCTGTGCAGCTGCTAAAAACTTCATGCCAGGTCGGATGTTTACCTAGTGTGAGATCACATCAGATAAAAACACAGCACTCCCAATGTCACAGAGTAGAATATCACTACAATAGCACAGGCATTTAATGTACAAGTGTATTGTGCAAATTTTGACACCGACATCGAGCTTCAATGACAATTCCACAAACCCCAAATTGATCACCCTCCAATTTCTTGGCAGTACTGTCTTCCTTTGTCTTCTAAAGTTACAACGTTAGGCAACAGTTCTCCAAAAGCTGACCAATATAATGGTAATGTGTTGTTTGGGAGAGGTTATGTAAGTTTCATCTGTATAGACATATACAATCGCTAGGTTAATACAATACTGCACTGAGATAAAGTATTGTTCTAGCTCTGGTGCAGCTTAAAACGTAATATAAGAAAGAAATAAGAAGTGCATTACTCTTATGGTTTGAAGTGAGCTTGCCGTGGTGTTACATGTTTTTCAGGCATACACTGTTTAGATTACTTGCTCCCTGTCACAACCGTGGTTGTGTTTTCTTCAAATTGAAAAAAATTCCATTTAGTTTATTTTCCCGCATCTGTTTCTGCTTTCATCGAATAAAAATCTGAAATACTAAGCATGTTATCAATTTATAGTTGGACAACAGATGCTAGAATTATAGAGTTAAAGTGTCTGAACAGAGTAGCTGGAATCAGATTTCAATTATCACAGAGAGTGGACAGACAAGAATTTGGTGTCAAGGCAAAAGCAAAAGAGCCTATTTGGTAATATTTCAGATTTAAACCCAATGCTAATAGAGAACCCGATAATGTTACGCAATATGTAGACCTTTGGTATGAAGGTGTGCGCAGGACGGACAGTCAGACCTTCTTATATATCTGACCAGCCTGAACATAAACTACATGCAACACTGTAGCGTTGTTTGATGCCATCACTTCACTTCTGACTCTTCCAGATCACATCATTGCTCTCTGCAAGGTACTTCCTTTGTAATGATCCAAACAGCTGCAAGAAAACAAACTAAATATAAAAGCCACAGCCTCAGGCACATTATACCACAGGCCTTGTATGGAAACTTCGCTGGTCACAGCTATGTTTGGCAGTTGCACAACTACTTATTTAGCTACTCAATTATTTAACAAACTGGCCTTTATTCTATCGCAATAAACAGTTTTGAGAATCCAGTCTCGTTTACTCTTAACTTACTAAACACACTTTACAGTCAGTCTAAGAAGCTCTAAAGTCTTATCTGGTCAGAATTGTACACAATGCAGCTGTGACAATACATGTGAATCTGCAGCACTCTTAAACAGTGAACAGTTGCGAGGAGCATATTTTTCCAACACACACTTTTACTCGAATTACAAATTAAAGGAAATGTTGTTGTTTTTTCCAAGTCTATTCTAATACATTACTCACATGCCATAATTACTGTATGTTAAGAGTTATTGGTTGTGGTAACTATTTACAAAGTGGGGCACAAAATCCAACGTCCTTATAATGTGGATTATATAAATTCCTCATTTTAGACGGAGTTAATGAGGATTCAGCAGTCTGTTAGCCAAGTCAAGTCGTTTGTCTTCGCCATGTTAGTTGCCTATGGTTTTAATGCCGTTTTTTTTCCTGTCAATGCAACACACGGGAAACAAGGTTCAGCAAGGAAACACTATCCGGAGAAACAGCTTACAGGAAATTTTTTTATTAAAAAAGGCGTAGCTTTGGAAGATAGCCACTCAATTTGGCTAATTCAAACTGCTGAAGCCAAATTTTTTATTTGGCTGGATTACTTAAAAATGCAGTTGTAGCACAACAGGGTGTCTTCATAGCCTTATGGGATTCCTAAAAAGATAAGTATCTTATCTTAACACAGTGCAGCAGATGAAATCAAATGTTTATTTTCTGATATTAAATTCTGACCACATATCCAAACCAGTTTTATAGATAAGGATGCCACAGCTCATCATATTCTGTTGATTTCCCCCAACAAAAGCAAAGCAAATGGTAAATTCATCAAAAACTACCTGAAATTCATAGAGAATGGTCAAGTCAGGGAACAGCTTATGTGTGATCCTCAAAGGCGCCACAAATTTCATTCCAGACTTCCAGTCTTGTAACAATTCCAATTTGCTCAGCTTCACGTTGCGAAATATGTAGCCTAAACTCATTCTGCAGCCCTGTTTTTAATTATGACCCCTGTTCCTAAATTTCCCCAAGAGATGCTACGGATAATTTACACCATTTCAAGATGAAGAGCGTGCTGTGCATCATTTAGCGTGCGACTCCAAAACAACCAGTTGAGTTTTTGGGTAGAGAAAAAAATTTATTAGACTGATTTTCAAGTGCTTTCCATTCATTTCTGACTAGCTGTGGCTGTAGTTTCATTCATAAAGTATTAATTTCACTTTCCTTCATAAGTCATAAGAGAGATGAGCTAAATAATTAGAGGTAGCTGTTCATCAGCATAAACGTACCCTGCACATGTAATCCCTGAACTCTATAACCCGGTTTCTTTCATTAAAGACGAGCTACAGTATATTGAGCTCCGTTTTTTTCTTGTACTCAAGCTCAGACAGCAAAATGGCACCACTTATTGCATCCAAGAGAAATATTCTAGTTATGAGACAAACCATGCATATTTACAACATTACTTTTCACATGGCTACTTCTATGATTTACTGTTATTTCTATTGTGGCAGGTACTGTTTTTCTCAACTTTTGTACTTTAGTCACATTTTCCATTGATTTCACAAACAATGAACAATGTCGGTAGACTGGACTCGTGTATTTTATGTTTTAATACAGAAGCAAGCTTGTAGGATGAAGCCTGACCTATGGTATGGTACCTCATAATCAAAAAATTGCAGTGCAACTAAAACACTGTAAGGCCAGGTTCGGAAATGTTCTAATGAATTTCTTTTCTAATCAAACAATTCATTCCTGGCACTGCTTTTTCGACAAACTGAAAGAAAAGGCTTAAGAGTGAACATTTCCTCATGAAACAGATGCACTATTCAACAGTAGAGGCCTTTTCCTGACAATCCCTTTGGCACATTGTTGCAGTTTTCTCACATTCATATAGCTATAAACTGGCATGTTAATTTCTGGATGTGGTTCTTGGCATGAAAGTATGGATGCTTAATGGGGCAAAGCCACTGCGTAATGTCTGTGATATGTCCACTGAACATACTCAGGAAGGGTTTGGCATTATTGTTCTGTATGTTAAGTAAGCAGTGCCAGCTTGGTCAGAATGTAGACAGTAGGGGAACAAAAACACCCCCTATTCTCTGTTACTCCAGGTCTCCTGAAGTGGCTCTTGTTTTCCAGCAGCTGTGCTCGGCTGGGAGGGAATGACGAGAGGAAAATGTGAACTAAGACGTGCCCAGGATGTGCCAGTTTTTTTGTTTTTGTTTTTTGAAGTAACTGTTGTCTCAGGCTTCTCCATATTCTAAATTTTATTCTCGATATTCTCGTATTGTTATGTCATGTGTTGTGAGCACCAGCCTGATGTAGCAGGTGACACTACGCTACATTACATTGTTTGACACTGTTTCATTGGTGCATTTGAGTGGCAGTGTGGCCAAGAGATTAAAAACCTTCAAAAACTTTAGTCACCAACAAACAATCTGTTTATCAGAACAATATTTCCACACAAACGCTTTATGTACTTGGGTTCAGTTAAATGACAGTGAGTATTACACAACTGATCTTTATAACGACAACAAGGAGCTACTGAGGTCAACTTTACAAATATCAACATGAAATACGCATTCAATATCAGGAGTCTAAAGATGTTGTTTTAGCTACAGTATATAGAACAGGAGTCCACAGGACCATCTAATATCTTTAGAGATTAATAAATCTGTCTTGTGATGACATGTAGGTGACTTGAGACCTAACACTTTCCCCTTCTGCTTAAAAAAAGAAAAAAAGTTATTTCAAATCTGTATTGTGCCAAAAAGAGACAGTATATTTGCCCCCATGTTTAATCAAAGTGTTATTCACTAAATCGAGGTCAGAACCGTTCAGGAGTTTCAGTAAGTACAGAAATGTGCTCCCTTATACCGCAAGTCATGTTTTAGAAAAAACGCCTACAACTTCATAGCACTCAAAGGTAGTTTATGGTTAGAAAATATGAGTAAATGCACAATATATTTTGGCTGAGGCTTCATCAGGAACTTTTTTATTCTGTTTTCAGCTGTTTTCAACAAGCGACAAAAACGGTATGCTACCTTAGAGTGTTGTGATTCAAGATGTGACAGGCTCAATAGATCCCGATTGCACCATCAGTTGAGAAAATGCTCTTTAAAAAACCCATTTGAGTATTCTCTTGCTTCATGATTCCTGACCAAAATGAATCCTTACAAATAATGTATCTGAAAGCACATCGCTGTCAAACGGCACAAAAGACAATGGCTCTAAAAAAAAAAAACTAAAGCGCTCTCAAACTATGGCCGTGAGGTTGATGAGGCACAAGATGTGTCATTAAACCGGACCACTGCTAGATATGCTGTAGCAGCATCACCCTAACTTAAGTTATTTCCAAAATCATATCCAGATATGCAGATTGAGGGTTTTCAGTGAACATGTGATTATTCTTGTCATCACTATCTCTTTCCAGCTGGATGCTATTCCCGTCTGTGATTTTTGACAACTGGCAATAGTCCTGTTTGACATCACCCTAAGCCAATCAGGAGCAAGCTGAGAAGGCAAGAAGAATGCAATACTAATGAACACCAGCCATTGAATTATCCATCATCAGTAGGTACGCAGCTTGAACAGCAGCTTAGTTTTGCTCCAGCCAGGCCAGCACAGTCCCTCTGCAGTGACGCTGCTCCCGTTCTTTTCTCTTATCTAACAAGTGCTGGGTGGCCTGTAGCACTGCTGGGCCTGCGCTTGTGTCTGGCTATACTCATAGGCTGTGAGCATGCAAAGGGTCAGTGTTGGAAATGTATTGGTCCCACTGAAGACCAGAATTATTATAAATAATTAGGATTTACCGTGATTTCATTCTTTAAAATCACAAGGTGTAACTGGCTCAATGCAAGTTAATGATCAAGTTGTTTTTTCAGTGCCTTCCTCACTAACTACAACTCAAACTGCACTTTTGGAAATGATTCACCTCAGTTAAAGAAGGCAGTTGAAAATAAAAACACTATCTGTGGCAATACTGGTGATTGGAAAGAACAAGCCACTTGAGTAAATGTTCATGGAGACTATTTATTCAACTTCTATTGTAGTTAAGAGATATCTAAAAAATGTTCAGTGTTAAGTAATCTGTTTGTTTTGTCTTCTTTCAATGGTTTTGCATTAGATATTTTCCATCAAATTTTGGATGTGTTTCCAGACAACATTCATGATAATGATTGTCTGAATATTTCCCCCAATACTCATAATGTACAATCTGTTTTGAATCATGTCTGGGGCTCTGTGGATGTATCTTGGTTCTGTATCATCTGTTTTCTTCTTTAAAGATATTTGTTAATCTGTTGGATGTTTACCCTTAAAGTAAACTCGTTCCCTCTGCATATTGCCTTCTGGTGATAATAAAACTTCACCTTGGTTAATAATGTGCATCCTTAGGAGACAGTTCCTAGGAAGCCTTATTGAGCAATATTTTTAAAATAAGAACATAGAAATCTTATGTCTACTTAATATCTACCAGAGTCAGTAAATCATTTCATAGCTTGTCTCAGAGTCACTGGTGGAACACAACTTTCCTGGCAATGCCTAGCTCAACAAATGTTGTCTGGCATATTATAGATAAAATAAAATCTTCTTGTGTTGTGCAATAAACCTTAAAGAATTCACGAGACGCTCATTGCATGCAGTAAAAAAATGAAACTTGATAACTACTCAGGAAAACCATTAACTATCACGATATCAATAGATCTGATATATGCTTTTTATTTTGTACACTGAAGATGATAGAATAGGATTTCCTTCGAAGATGAGCCTTGTACAGATGACAATAAATATAAAGTGCTCACAAATTATATTTAATATTCAAATGAATGGACAACTATTTTGTGTGATACTAGATGACCTTTTCCTTGCCCACAGTATCTCACTAAGCAGAAGACATGGAAAGACCTCGGGCTACAGATATATAACAGATATAGACACAAACAACGATACCTTTGGGTAATCATGAATCTACAGTCAACTTGATATTTATATCTTTGGACTATGACAGGAAAGCAGAGCACCTGGAACTTCACTTGTAAATAAATGCAATGATACAATCCATTTTAAGACTTTCCTTCTCCATTTCAAGAAAAGCCTAGCAAAGGAACCAAACACAAAATGGCAAATAACAAATGAAAGAAATTTGAACGAAGACATGTAACAATTAAATGAACTGTGAAAGTTAAATAATTAAGTATTTATATTATCCTCATGTATATACCCCACATACTTTCAAAGGCTTTTGTGATTCATGATTATATTTAACATAGTATACTATACTGTACTGTATAACGTCGTACACAAAAGATTATTGATAAACCTATGTGTATAAGGCAAGAGGAAGAAGTTCAAAAGTATCTCAAGGCTTTCAAAGGTTCACAAAAGGACTCTAAAGATGCGCTATTGTCTACTGCTGTCAGGCTCATTGACTTCATTTTTGTTGGCTTACTCTGCTACTCCTGCCATGCTTTCTACCATACTCACATACAATGTTATCACTGGTGCAGACTGCTTTTAGTCCGTTCTAATCAGTGCCCTCAGCCGCTGTGGCTTGATCTGTCAAGACTGCTCAGCTCTAAGAGGCAGTGCAAACTGGAGACAGAGTGAAAAATTGTTGGCTGACAGAAGACTGCACATAGTGCATGATCAGTGCAAACCCTGCCAGTATTTATAGCTAAGGAAAGTCTACCGTAAACTGCTTGTTTTTTTTGCGCATATGATCACGAGAAATCAATGCAAATGCTATAAATGTTAGCAAAATATTACAGCTCCTTCAGTTTCATGTAATGCTATGTGCAAATGTTGTAAAAAGTAAAAACTGCTAATTACTCATGATACTGAACTAGTCTGAAAATATAAAATATGAACGGAAATTCCAAGTCACTCTACATCATGTCTGCCACAGTGTGACTCCACTTTAAACTCATTAATCACAAAGTAAGGCACACTTCAGCTGGCCATTATAAACTCAGAGATGTGATATCAAATGCCAATGTGATATAAAAATCAAAGCTCAATAAAAACCTGTCAAGAATTTGTCATTGCTTCATAAATCATCAGAGTAGAATGACTGTCTTGTCAAGAGTTCTGACAGGCACGACAAACTGTGTTACTGATAAAAGCAGTGAGAGCACAGAACAAGCATTTTCCACAGACCTAGCCAGGAAAATAACACAAAAATAAAATGTTACTACTATGGCATAGTACAGTACACACCTATTGGACCCTTTGTTGGATCAAACTGTTGCTGCATGGAGGTGAAAGGTTTGATGAGACTTGACAGAGCTGAGAACTCCTGATTCACAATCAAATAAAACATACAGTTGAGAATGGGCGTTTTCAAGGACAGACGGACGTGTTACTTTTTAACACTTTTGTGTAGTTACAGGAATAAATGCATGTCCCTTGGATGACTGTCCCAAAGCTAGCATCCCAACATTTGGTTCAGTTTAAAAGGTGAAAATAGTCAGAGTGATGAAATTGCAATAGCAATAAAGAGGGCGTAAACACTATCGGTTATTCAATCATAATTTATGATCTTGGTGATTCAGTGAAAGATGGAGAGTGGACAAAAAAGAACACAACCTTTTTAGCAAAAAGTTAAAAGTAGACCAGAATTGTATGTTTTCGAGCACAAAAGCTTGTTGCTGGGGCAGTATCCGGCTCAATGTTTGTACCGTTGTTATTTAAAGCACAATTGTGTACCTCTCATGAGCACAACGTAACCTTAACCCAAAAATGTCTTAGGTTCAGGAGAACTTTAACTGTATCAGGGAGGAGACATGGCTCCTTTTCAGCGCTCAGTGACCACCACCATATAGAGGTGTCCCACCCCGCTTCTAACAACCCTGACACACCAAGCTGACTTTAAAAGACTTTGCGCCAACAAAAGCCACAACTGCATTGTCTCACGTCACCTCCCGTAACCTCACGTCTTCCGTTACAACAGATTGAACTTGGACACAGCATTAAAAAATTGCTCTCTAAGGAGTCAATTGACTGCTGGAAAACTAGCAATGTGATTCTAGTTTAAAAAATCTAAAATAGACACACGCTAAAACCAACAACCTGTCCACAACGTTGCTCAAGGAAATATAAGAAAACTGTGTCCGATGATGGACATTTACAATGAAATCAAAGTTTAAATGAAGATATGAAGAGCACCTTCTGACATCAGACATTATGGTCCTGGTTTGCAGTAATGAAAAATTGACTGTAAAGTATAGCAGGCCTGGCTATATACAAAATCCAGACCATCATATTAATGTAGTCAAACATTGGCTCCTTTATATGTTCTATCTAAATAATTGGAGTACAGAGCACAAGAGAAAATCATATGAAACAGCATATTTTCTACAGATAATAGGTTGGCTGTCCAATCTGCAAAAGTTTAGTGGTTGGCCACGTTTAACTGTTAACTCCAACAGGGAGATGTTTTTGGGCCCAAAACTCCTATTTTTGTATGAGAATTCTTTGTACAATTTAATATCACATTGTGACATCAGCGGTTACACAGTGAACAGGGCCAAAGTGTAACTAAAGTAATGAATGTGATGACTTGTGACCACTTCCAACTTTTACAGGTCATTTCGCAGACTTACAGTGAACTAACTACAGGGACAGTCCCCTGGAGCAACGCGGGGTTAAGTGTCTTGATCTGGGGCTCAATGGTGGCAGCCCTGGTATTAAACTCACAACCATCTGGTGTTCTGTTTGAAAGCCAGACCACTAGACCACCACCACCCCAACTTCTTATATTAACTTCTTAGTGGCAATAAATATAAATACAGTAAAGAGATAGATGAATAAGTTAAATAAAATAACTCAACATGAGACAGCCAGAAAGCCTAGAAACCAGTAACAGTGGATGTCTTTTATTAATCAGGGACAAACACAAGCAGACCAACAGTGTAAGGCAGTGCTGTCATGCTAACCTGGAGCATGAAACGGCCACAGAGGTCATGTCTTTTGTTTTCATTGTCATGCTTTCTTAGCAACGACTAGACTTTTGACTTCAAAGGGAACCTAGTCTTGGCGAATGAAATCATTTGGACTGCCATAAGTTTTTTTGAATTGAGATAGTTATCTGCATACACATGCCTGTATGTGTTAATGATTCATTTGTAATGGGTTGATGTGGCATGACACTTGAAGAGTTTTGTATTTCAATGTTCCAAGATGAATCTCCAGCAGGCAAGACAACCGCAACGAAACAAATCAAAGAAGCCATTGATCTCATTATATTGATTCAAAACATGACTATCAAATACCCTAAAAGGAATATTTATTCGGTTTTGATGTGCACAAGTGAGATAAAGTAGAAAATAACAAGAAATATAGAACTGTCAGTGTTCCCAAGGATTTCATGTGCCAAAATGTGAGATTAGCTCTGTCATATTTTTGGACTGTTTAGGAAGGAGGATTTTACCAAGTGCTATCCTTTTTTAAGTACGATTTTACAACCAAAAATAAAAGATATATATGAATCTTGTAAATTATAACAAATACAATACGGTGTTTGAAGTTCACCTGAACTGTTAATACATGTAAGTGCATATGGCTCAATGTCAAAGCAATTCACTTGTGTAAAACTGATCTATTGTCAAACAGACAAAAATTAGTATCTGAAGATAAAACCATTCTATACACCCTTGTCCTAATTACAAGTGACCAATTAATTAATAAATTAATATCACCAATAGTCCCGAAAAATTGGTCGATGACATTTATTGATATTGTAATATTGCGACTAGTTTTATCCAGCATTTCGTCAGATGGATGCTTTTTTGTCAGGGTATTAGGACTAGCAAGTTAGTATTATCGCTGAATCTTGCTCATAAAACAAATTAAATCACGGAGATTTTGTCAAGCTACCACACAGATTTATTCAATTTAATTTAATTTCTGGAATATTCAGTGGTCTCTATATTCACTAAGAGACCACTGCCAGTCCATTAAAAAGATATGTCGGATATGTTAAACATCGTGAGATATTTCAGGAGTAGTATTCAGAACGTACAGTAACTGTCTATTTTAATTTGGCTTCACTATAGATGAATGAGAAAGGAAATCATTTCACATGACCTCTGGTTTAGAAGTTAATAAATCACTTTCAATAAAATCAAGCAATCCTGGGAAAGCTAAATACAATAAAAACAATAAAGCGATTAAGCTTTTAGCTATGCTGCAGTGTATGCCGTCTGTCATCATGCTGGCAGAGTGGCTCACTCTGGGAATTTGTAAAATCGCACCATTGCAGACTCATTTTAACTCTACCCTATAAAGATGTCTTCAATATAAAAGCATTAATTGACAAACATCTGAAACAATGTTCAAAGAAGAGGTGGGGTATTTCACTATGTGGAAGATATATTAAAGAAAAGGATGGGAGACTAGGGGAACATCTTTGTCACGTGCTCACCATGCATACTGTAAGGATATTTGAGGGTGTTCACAAACATGTAGAGGGTTTGACAGAGGCTGACATCAACTTCGTCATGTGATTCCACCCCCTTCCCTACCACCCAGTGGACAAACAATCCAGTCTGACTCTAACTTTGTTAAGACCAGACAGAACAAAACAAGTAAGAAGGGACTGTGTCCTGGGAAAGTATGTCTAGAGTAGATACCAAGTGACAAATGATATATGATTAGATTAAGTTTATGTTAACTTGTGTCATTTTTTTCTGTTTCCTAAACTTGGGGGACTATGTATCAAAAGGGTTACAGTTTCTACATATATGATCCAATGAGGATCCACAGACTCAAATTAAAGCTAAGACCTCATAGTCACATTCATTTTAAGCCATTTTTTCAATTTCAAAACAACATAAAAAGTGCAACTTTCCTTATACATTTTGGCTACAATGTAAGTGTATAATTTACAAGCATTCAGGCCATTGAGTTAATTTAATTTGTTTGGGTTTAAAATGATTGACAGTCTGTAAAACCATGCTGCGTTAACTTTTCAATGTGATGCCTAACGCCTAGAATCTGTCAAAGCTCTGTCAACACAACGAACAGAGTGGGAAACAACAGCACACGTGGAAAGCTTGCGCTCTAAGTTTTGCCACCTGTTTTCTGTCTTTACATCATCAGATGGAAACCTCCAAGGCTCTGTTCATGCCTCTGCTCTTGAGTCACCAGTAAAACATCAGACACCAGGTACTGGCAAGGCTGGAGGCACACACATAGCCAACTGTTTGAAATGTTTTAGAGGATGTCAGGGAATATTACTCAACATAAATTAAATGATGGATTAAATGTGCTTTTAGGCAGGATCAGTTCATTATTTAAATTATGTCTCAATGGCAATCATATGGATGAGACAACTTCAAACGATGTGGTATTTATCCGTGTGTTATGTTCCACTGACACTACAATATGTGAATAATTATTCATTATTAGTTACTTATTTATACTACCTACTACTTTCAGATAACAGCATGTGGTAGAGTACCCACACGTCACCACAGTGTCCTGGTCGCTAAATTCAGTCAATATGAAACACTTCTAAACACCTGCTTTTATAAACTTTATCATCATATCATACTGCAGATTATCACTTGGGTATGTGTGGAATGGCTTAAGTATCAAATCAAGGGTAATGGCCTTTTTTCAAAATAAAAGGTACAACCGTACATAAAGTGGAGCTAACCGCTTTAGATGATAACACTCTGTACTCTGTGACTGTACAAAATATGTGTTTGTTTCATAATTTTCCTATAAATCACGAGTGGGGGTCACATAGTTGTTAAGGCAGATATTTCATTGTTTGGATTTTCCCTGAATAACAATTCTGAGAAAGATATAATTCCACATTAAGTGTAAAGGGATCAGCCCATCAGCTACTAGTCTGCTTTGATGTATGTTAAGTAAGGTGTGACTGCTTTTCTGCAAAATAAATTGATAACCCTCCCGGTTGTTGGTTCAGCTGTGCAAGTGTTGTAAGAGGAATTAAAAAGGAGGTGTTGCTCTATGGTAAATGCCAAGTGTACATTTCAAATTACGCAGATCATCAGCAGCTTACCCTCAATTTAAAACTCCTAAATGCATGACAAAATGTATTTGAACTTTTGTGCCTCAGGTTATCGAGTCAAAAGGAAACACTTAACCTTTCCAAACAAGTCTGTATTGTGTTAACATACTGTAGATGAAGATTTCCTCTTTAAGTATCCGACAGACAAACTAAAATCCAACCAAAAGGACTAAATGAAAACAAGGTGTCAAGTGAAGTGCCTGCAGAATCCTGCTTATTCAGCTGGCAGTACAGAACTTACTGCATGCAATCGAGAAAATATGAAACAGTAATCAATCTGCAGTCCAACATGCCATTTACTGACTGTATTTAGACTATGCTTTGACATTTCAACCATGAAAAGGAGCTAATGTGAGTTAAATACATGTAAAAACATAAACAAAACAGTTTACAAAAACGATCTTAATGTTTACCATGAACTAAATCAGCTGAATAAAACTCAGTGTGACAGCTGGACAACACTCGATGTGATGAAAAAATATGTTGATACCAAAAACAATACCTAATCCAACTTTATTGTGTGACACCCCCCACAAAAAAACATTAATCATGTTTATGAGGAAACACACAAACACGCGCATGTCAAACTGGGTTTTCTAGTGATTACTAAAGCCCTGTTGACACAAAAATGATTCACATCTGGGTAGCATCAAAATTCAAAAGACTGAATCAATCCTCCTTAATTTCAAGGTCATGTTGGCACACAGTGCACCAAATGATTACATCTGTTTGAGTACGTTTGTTTTTTCAGATGTTGAAATTGCATTGGAGACATCAAAGCCGGGTTGGCAAAGTGTAATGCCCAAAACACGGTCAAATAACATCCAGCAACAGTAATGCTGAAGAATGTTATGTGTTGACAAACTGGACTGCAACATTGTGGTCATGATTGCAGTTGTGGAAAGATTTAGCATTGCAGATCTAGTATTACAGCCCAACGTGAGTACACTGCCACACTACATGTACCCTATTAGCTGTCCTGGGGACTGCTAAAGTGATAACATAATGCTTCAACATACAGTTCATTCCCTGGCTGCTGTGAGTTTCTGGACAAACACTCTAGAGTTATTTACAATCTAATCTGGTTTCAGAAAGAGTAAGGATCAAATGGCACTTTATCTATAAGAAAGTCTTCACATCACCTGAACATAAAGAAAGTAGTTTTGGAGCCACAGGTCAAGGCGTCAGTCAGATATTCAGATGTGTGTAACAGTGACTTAAGTAGACTACTGCAAATGAAAACATGGCTTTGTGGGTGCCGCAATTCATTATGTCTTGAGAATATTGACAATCCGTGATTACTAAACTGGGCTGCTAGCCTTCGGGTATAACTTCTTCCCCAATAAATTTGGGAACAAATATTTCAAATTAAATACAGCTTCCAAGACTAAAATCTGGAGTGATGAACTTCAGCCATAAAGAGCTTAAATCCCAATTCACTGAGCTTTTCCAAGTTTTAGCTTTGCTGATTTATGGTGCAGGCTAAATGGTGGAGCAATTTCACACATGCTGCATATCATCGTCAAATGTTTTAGCTTTCCCATAATACACCAACATGGAATTATTGTTTAAAAAATTGTAGAAAATGAAGAATTAATGAAATAGGTTCAAATAAACTGGAACAAAGATAGTGCTGTGCCACTGCTGTTAATACATGCCAAGTGTATTCTCTAGGTTTAGTTACAAACTTCTGTTCAGGCCATAGGCTCTTGGACGTGTCATACACATCACATTTTATCGATTATTCTGTGGTAACAATGAGGTCAAATGTAAGCACAGACTAGAGCAGTTCCAAACAATGTAGTCATCGGCGCTGTTTTCTGTTTCTCAAAAGCTTGATTCCAACAAAATCAGTGCATTTCATGAAGAAAGCAATGTTGTGTCATAAGGTTTGCTTAAAATCAGAGGACATCATTTGACATATTCCTATCAATCTAGACTCCCCCAAAATAAAAAGGGGAGAACATGCTTCATTCACTTCTCTGGGCATTTTTCCTTTCTGACGTTGTTGACTATGAACATAAGCAGGAAATCACTCTCATATGGAGGCTACGTTTGCCACATTGTGTCAGAATATCTTTTCATGATATTGACAGAATCATCTCTTTTGGAGGAACTTCTCATAATTTACTGGAAACCCTGCTGGTTCAGAGATGCGTGTATCTGCATAATAAACACTAACCACCATGAGAATATTATCTAATAAGCAAAAGCCATAGAAAAATAAACCCTACAGGATTTCCCCTTCAAGTAAAACCATCTGTTGTTATCTTCTACAATGAATGGACCCTCTGACAACATCCTTGAATCTAATGCATTGGTGACATGTTTTGCACTCTTGCATCTTTGCCAAATACACTAGCTTAAATCCAAACTTTGAAATCTTTTGAAAACAACATCGTGTCGGGTATCAGTATGAACTTAAGTTAAAATAACAAAATATATTTGTGATATCCCTGTTTTTCCCTGCCAGGATACACATCTACCTAGCATCTAGTTTTTTGTTAAAAAAATTCAACTCAACATATCCCTATATACCTATACATCTCAATTTCATTCATGGAAATAGTGTTTCATAATAATAGTATTCAGATGTGCAGTTTGGCTCAATGCTTTTGCACAACCTACTGCATGTGACCTAATACTGCAAACATTTGGCTGAGTGAAAGGTGACATGGTGTCTTGTAAAATGTTGATAATAGTCCATGGTACTTACAATAAGGAACTAAGAACTAGGAATTAGGCATCTCAACATGTTTCCCGGCCCTCTACTGTAAAGTGTCTAAAAAAATGCTGAACATATTATAGTAACTGACACACACATACCAGAGGTCCACAGTTTATTACAGCTATAGCTCTAAAGCTTGCTTTGCCTGGGGAACACTTTTGCAAAATGACAGGAGGGCAGGGGCCAGTTAATAAACACATAACAAATATTTGGGGCTTAGCCTGGACCTCTGTCAGGGGGTCTGCGGTATCCTACCCTGGCACTTTTATTTTGATAAACAAGCTCTATTAGTCTGTTTTGATGCTTTTTTTGTATGCACTCTGGCACCATATATACATTAAAAAGTACAAAAAATATATATTACTTTCTTTGTGAATTAGAAAACGGTCGGCGGGCCGCCCGGCAGGCGAAAGGCGGGCCTAATTGGCCGTAAATCGAGTATTACTGCTCTAAAGGGTATTGATCTATCAGATCCACAGCAGAGGCGAGTACAATACATTTATCCATGCTACTGGAAACTACACAACTAGTTTAACAATACCGAAAATAAAGTAGTCATTCTCACTGCATGAAACGATTGATTTTCATGCCGTTTTCACACATTAAGGTGATGCACGGCTTCCTCGTCTGCCACACAAACCTAGTCTTACACGGTATTGACAGGGGGTTTAGTCACAGATGCAGGCTGGGTTTCTCTTTTTTATTACAATCACTCTATGAGCTACCTGTTATGTCATTCTTGGCCACATATGGTACAAAACTGAGGTCCTCTCAAGAGAGGTCGTTGCAATGCTATTACACATGGAATTCACAGAAGATCACTTAAATAATTGCAGCTGGAATATTACTACAAAATGTACCTCACTTTCAGACCTTAGCTTTCTTGTGTTGGATTAAAATAACCTAACCAGTATACTTTATTCAAACTGGTCCAGTACGAATGTGACTATTAAAACTAACATTCATAGAATATATTTTTATGAGTTTACATTCCTAGTAAGACAGTTTATTAATATGTTTCTGCCAAAAATCTATTAATAAAAAATAAAAAAAAGAATTTTAAAAAAAGGACATACTGCACCTTATCAAAAATTACATGAAATATCTAGACAGTCTTTTCTAAAGTACTTAAATTTGCTCGTGGCTTTTAGTAGCCTGTGTGTCACCTTTTTTCCTGCTTTGATGGCATTAACGCGCGGGTAAAACAAATTCTCACTTACAATTTTAAAGCGCAACTGTAATCCAGTGACACATCACAGACAGATTGACTTTGTGTCACCAGCCAAATGCTAGTGAATGTTCACATTGTGTTGTGGAGGATGTAGCATGGGATGATGTCATTAACATTCGCGTTAAATGAGAAAATGTGTGAAAATAAGAAATCCTCCATCTTCGGTCCATCCTTTCATTCTACTGTCTATTAAATGTAATAACACATATTAACATTAAAATCACTTTAACACTTGTAAATACAGACACCGAGCATAGTGTGTACGCACCTTGATTATCTGACAACCGTTAGTCAACGTTAACCGTTAGCTCGGCACTTCAAACGGAGGAAATACTGTATAGCTAGTTAGCTGTGTCGCAAATTAGCTAAGAGTTGAGTCACAGAAAAAGCATTTATCTGAAAGGAAAATACAAAACAAACTCACCGCTGCTTGGAAGACATTTCAAAAACTTTCCAGACTCTCATAAAACGTCAAATACAATGTCTGCCGCACAATGAAAAACATTTTCGCTCCTTAACCGAAGAGCCAAAAATGGCACCCGGAAGTGATTTCTCTCTGTTCCGCAGTTTCATTAGCAGGTGCCTTTATCCATATAAAGCTCCAATTTTATATTTTCATATATTAAAACAAGTTGTTTTTTTTTTTTTGGAATCTCTTTGTAGAAATTGTAGAATTGTAGAAATCAACACTTACAACATCTGACATCAAGACAAAACAGAAAACATTAGGCATCATAATGAAATAAGGATAACAACAACAGGCATGACTTCAGGCAGGTAACTGTAAAAAAGAAAGGGTAAAGAGAGAGAGAGAGAGTGTGTGTGTGAGAGAGAGAGAGAGAGAGAGAGAGTGTGTGTGTGTGTGTGTGTGAGAGAGAGAGAGAGAGAGAAAGAGTGTGTGTGTGTGTGTGAGAGAGAGAGACAGAGAGAGAGTGTGTGTGTGTGTGTGAGAGAGAGAGAGTGTGTGTGTGTGTGTGTGTGAGAGAGAGAGAGAGAGTGTGAGAGAGAGAGAGAGAGAGAGTGTGTGTGTGTGAGAGAGAGAGAGACAGAGAGAGAGAGACAGAGAGAAAAGCTCATCCATTTTGTGAAGATTCAAAATATTACTTAAAGGTACTCCTGAAAACTTCAAAAGCTGATCGAGGCCTGGAGAACTTGACTTTATGGGTGTTACATTTCCCATAAATAATTCATAATATAATATTAATACTTTTCTTGTCTGTGCAAAACAAGCAAGAACATATGTCATTTCCGGTTTAATTAACAACAGTCTCACCTTGGGAAATACGTAAATTATATTTTTTATTGTCCGGTAGACACTATTTTTCACGCCAGAATAAAAAGAGTCTGGGCGCGTATTCAAAACAGCAGAGAAGTTTTTTTTCAACGTTTGGCTTGAATGTATCTTTTAAAAAGAAAACCGTAAAAAAACAAGTGTTTAGTGTTTTTTATTTTTTTATTATTATTATTAGGCTGCGGATAATATAACAACCCATTAAATGTTGTTTATCTATCTTAACTATGGCCAAGTATAATCCCTGTTAATAGAGCTAAATAAAAAATCACTATAAATATGACTTTGTCCATCGCAATAAATGTTGGAAGTGGTAAGACGTGGAATGAAATAACTGAAACAGCATCAGTATCACATGATGAGCCATCCATATGCCCGACCTTTTCCAGATATGCCAGTTATTTGTTCGGATACATACTTATTCACATGGGGATATTAGGTCATTGCAGTAATAAAAGTAATAGGCTTCAGATGGAAAAAACAAAATATGGAAAATGAATAAATGATTCTACAGATATGACATTATTTCACATTTCACTCTATTTTAATGTGTTATAGTTAAAATAAAATACTAGTTTAGTTTCCCTATTGCAATGGGTCGGATGATGTAATCATGACAAAACATGGTCTAAGATACCAGAAAATCTTTGATCGTGACTAAAGAGAGAAAACATATTTAGCCATTCATCCATCAAAACCATGTTCTCTTACACATCCCCACTGTTGGGCATTGGGAAGACGGCCCGTGCTCTTTTTCTGCCATTTTATAAAACTAAAATGAAAATCAGTGGAGCGACCTTGGGGCCTGTGATGTATGAGAAAAACATTGCTTTAATCTGTAGATATCTTTCTGTGTGTTTTAAGATGTAAAGGCTCAATTGCTTCCAGACCAACATCTCATAGGTGAAAGAAGACCTGGCTCATGAAGGCTGTTCAAAAATCTTATTTTTGGCCTTGAGCACTGGCCACTTAATTTTTCATTCACACGTCTGACCTTATGTCTAAGTATTAACGTCCAACGTCATAAAATACCACAGTAAGCACAAAGGATTTCTTTATTTCTCCAGACCAAATTCTGTCCATCCTCAAAGGCGTGTTGAGGGATTATTTAAGAAGAAGAAATACATCACCCAGTCAGAGAGCTCAAGCCTATACTGCACCCCACACAGAGGAGACTTGACTGTCAATACAAAGGTTAAACCTCCGACGTACCCTTTCGTAATGGTATGATGAATATGTTGGTAATAAATCTCATAAACTGAAATATTGTTGTTGTGTTTCCTTTACAAATGAAACAGCAGCCCTGTGAACACAACAGAGCTACAGACATTTCACATCGTAAAAGGTCATTTGGCACAGAATGTTAACTTTCAGCAGCTCAAGCAATTGATCTCAATTTGCACTTTGTTCAGTTTATTTTCACACTCTGTGCTTTGGCGTTACAATCACTTACATTAGACATGCTTGTGTGTGCTTGAACTAAGTTTTTATTTGTGTCATCGCTTCATAAATAATGTTTCTTTTCCTCACTTTTTCTTTCAGTAAGCTGCGTGGCTGTGAAAAGAAGTATGAATGTGTATAGGTTGGTGTATAGGCTGCACAGCAGCTGTAATACACTGTAGTTCATAACCACTGGGAATTTATGTAAAGACGTTTTTTTTAAATCCTAAATCAAGATAACAAGATGTTGCTCCATCCTGGTGCAAGGTAGTTTTAACTTTATTACAGTGCTTCTGTATATGACTGTTGTATCATTTTTTTAAACCATGGTACGACTTCTTTTTAATATACTATGTACGCTGGTGGGGTGTAAGTAAGTAAATTAACTCAAGTAGTGTACATGTAGTGTTGGATGTACTCAATTGCACAGTATACCACTTTATACTTATCCACTAAAATCCCATGTGGCGCTCCTATGAATTATGATACATTGTTACATATTAAACCTAATAGAAGATACAATTGTTTAAACTATAGCTCCACCACAGTAATGCTACTTACACATGAATGCATCAGTAATAATAATACAATTATATAATATTTCATACTGTGACACTCACTGGGAACAATTTTCAGATGTAACTTTTATGTTTTATTGGCCTACTTAAGTACATTTTGCTAATGATACAAATATAGTAAGTAACATTTTAATGCATGACTTTTACTTGTAATGGAGTATTTCTATTGTTAACTCTACTTAAGTAAAGGATCTGAGTACTTCCTCCACCACTAGTACTGTAGCACGACCAGTTAGAGAGTATATTAAGAATATGGAAAGATACATTCAGCATTTAGAGCAAGTGTCTTGCTAAACTTTATCATTTGATGAGGCACTATCTTGTGTGCCATGATACACTGATGGATGTAAATAATCACATTTTCTTCATTGGTCAGTGCTTGATCTGGACTCTGTACCGCATGCCTTAAAAATGCAATTTAAAAATACAATCCTGAGTTGTCTGTCTATTTTTGGTTTAAGCCTGAGTCCCAGTGCTCCATCAACAATCAGTCATTTTCTTATCTATATTACATAGTTTAAATAAAAACTCAGACATATTCCAGGTTATTAATCTGCTCACATCAGACATTATTAAAGTTTTAGTGCCACTGTGTGCAGTAGTGCTGCATTCACGCAGCGCTGTGCTCACACAAGATAAGGAGTGAAGACTACATATTCGAAGTATTTTCTCACAAGTCCGACAGCATTTCTTAGAGAACTTGCATGTCTGTAAAAAAAAAAAAAAGCTAAAGATAATAAGAGGGAGAGGGAAACAAAGACAGCCGGTTAGATAATTTGGTTTAGAGATATTACATTTTCTGAAGATCCACTCAGGACACACTGTAAGCGTATACGAGAGGCTGCAGTGAGGGATGTATCCATGTGGGTTCAACAGAGTTAAGCAAACACTCTTTTTTTTTTTTTTTTTTTTTTCTAAACCCCCTGATAAATGGCATCCATAGTTCTGGTGCATTAGTGGAGGATTCGTATCAGCTGTTTTCACAGCTGTTCTTCTCGAAACCCTGGTTTAGAGAAACTCGTTGTATCCGAAAGCGAAATCTGAGAATATTGTAAGTGATTTTAGAGCTGCAGGGAAGAGCCAAACCAGTACCAGCGTGGTCTTGTGTAGAATTGAAATTATGAACATGGATCAAAAAAATACATTCAGCAGCTGTTCAATGGCAGACTTTAAAAAAGTGTTAAAGGCTGAAGCCAAACTGTCAAGAAGCACATAATTACAACATAAGGACTAATGCAGAATTCAAGTCTATGAAACCTTTTTCATATGAATATGAAACCTAAATTTTAAAGATAATAATACATTTGTTTCCTCACTTCAGGGCAGGATGTTCCATAGTCCGAGGACTTGTTGACAAAATCACTTTATCTTCACTGTTGTGCAAAGCTTAGTGGGACGCAATAGAGGCAGGATAGACAATTTTAGATTTGAAACATGAATGTACATTCTGTAGAAAGTCTACAAAATATCTATCAGTATATCTACTCAATGTCCACTTACTAGCTTTTTCCGGAGCTTTTAGTCATATCAGTCTTTTGCTCCGTTGCCGTGTGATTCATTTGGAAAAACCTGTAAATATGAGGTGGACCTTGAGCGGTGTTGTTTCGTCAAAGTGTTATATCCAAGGTCAACAATGAACATTCGTGCTTCACCTTTAGGCCAGCACAAACAAGAAGTCCCAAAAGTCCTGCAGAATCATAACAGCTACTGAGTTTGCAAGTCAACAAATCCAACCCCATGACAACTGAACTCCATCTGCTGAGGAAAACTGTGTGACACAGTTGAAAGCTTTGTAAAAATCTAGTAAGTGGACCTTGAGTTGGGATTGGATTTAATTTTAGCTTTAATTTCACTCTACGGTATAAGGTCATAAAAAAAACATACATTATACTGTATACTCAATCGCCTTTTTATTAGGTACAGTTACAGGTTTGGAATAAACTCCCATCACAAATAAGAAAAAACTATTTTGGTCGATAGGGTTAAGAAAAAGCTCAAAACGTCTTTTTGGATCTTGCTTTTAACTAATCCTACGTTTTTCTCACATCATTGTTATTATTGTATATTTATTCTTATTCTTGTTTAATGGGTTTCATATCTGTTTTAATATCTGTTTTGGTTTTAATACCTGTTATTGATTTGCTTCTCTTGTAAAGAACTTTGAGCTGCATTTTATGTTATGAAAGCTGCTATATAAATAAAGTTTATTATTAATATCTAACTAAAACGACTGTTGGGGATATAAGGTAATAATGACATTATTAGATGTTAATGGTAAGTGATATTATACGACGATGTTGCTGAGGTAAAGAATACAATAGGAGAAAAAGATGGGCTCCAGAAATGAGCCCTGTGGCCTCACATGCAAGTTGACACCACTGATGAAGGTGATGGCAAGATGGCAGATTATGAAACACTAGGGATAAGAATCTGAGCAGCTAATTCTTTAAAACACACACTTAAAAATACCAGATCTACTCTGTCAAGCACTGCTCATTTCTACAAAGATTTGAGCTGAGAGATTTCCTGCATCTGATTTTAAAAGTTCACTCAAGAGGGCGATAAGACCCCACAAAACACTTTTTTACTATACCAGTAATGAGGTATATGTACAGCTGGAGCTGTGAAACTGTAGTTCTTTGTGAAAAGCTGATCTCACTTCTTCCATTAATAAAAATGTGCCCTTTGTGAAAGTATTCCACGTCCAACTCAATTCATCAAAAATACAGATCAGGCCATTCAGATTAATACTGATATTATAGGAACTGAACTGTACTGATATCTAAAGGGGAAATGCCCTACTGGACATTATATTTATATTGATGTTCGTGGCTGCTGGTGAGGTCATTTAATCAAATATACTATCAAATAAAACAGGAAATAAGTCTAAAATGTACAAATGTTGCTAGTGAAACGATGCACTGAGGTGAAAAAGTAAATGTTTCCTTCCCAAAGCAAACCACTTTGATACATTTCCTTACTAAAAGAGCAATATTTCAGTGGACACAATCATACTTTAAATTCCCAGACATATGCACATTTTGCCTTTTGTTATTCAAAAATGTTTCACAGAGAAATCACTCCCTTATGATTCATGTCTTTGGACTTAAAACAAATCCCTCCATAGTTTCTGAATTCCACTGGTGGTAAGTAGTCTTTCGCCAAAAGCCAAGTAGGCTTTTGCAATATGGACCCTGTTAGCTTCACCATCACTGTCAAATAATAAATCAATCTCAACTGCATTGAATTCCTCCATGGTTGCAAGCCAAATCACCCTCTCCATCATCTATGACCCACTAGATCCTTTACAGTCATTAGATGCTCTTCTTGAAGGCCTTTCAGCACATACAAACACAGCTCAGTTAATCCGTTACTTACAGCACATCAAGGAGCTTATTTCCCCACAAAAATCAACATCCCATCTTATCTTCTTCGTGTTTTTTGCACGAGCTATATGACAGTGTTGCAAAGGTCACACACATGCCACCTGACAAACCCACTTTGGTGTTCCAAGAGGCACAATTGTGAAGCAAAGATTGCTGCATGTAGGTACAACTTTGAGCATGGAGTAAAATGTTTCATACAATGTCAACGACTGAATGAAGTGACTGAGTCGAATGGTGCCCATAGTGTTGCTCTAACTGGAAAGTGTTTTGCACTAAACACTGCCGTTGATTTGTAGCGCCCCCACCTGTTCAACCAGTGTAGTATGTCTAGGGAAGTACTTGACCACCATGCACACCAACGTGCATGTATGTACCTAAAGTTGTAAATTGGAACATTTGTTTTTAGTTTTATCACTAATAATATTAATACTTTTCTAGAAAGGACCTTGACATTATTTTTAATTTCTCAATTTTGCACTGCTGAGATGTATTCAAAGACACATTTCCACTAAGTTATATGAAGTGTAATGTGCTGTATTTTGTATTAAAGACTACAGAAAGGAGGGTTTCCAACCCATCTTTATATCTAGGGCCCCTGTATCTACCAGAGACTGTTTAAAAAAAAAAAAATGCATGCCAGCTGAGGATGATTTTACTGTTGGATATAATGCACTACAGTGTGTGGGACAGGCCTCTGATTGGGCTGATAACCACTACAAGAGACAATAGACCTTTTGTCACCACAGGCATTTTCGACATGTCATAGCAGGTGTTATTAATAACCTTAATAAAGGTTGCACTTATGTTTTGTGTTCTAGCTCCAGGACCCTGGCATTGTGTTGGCTCATTTTACAGGATAAAACAGAGCCATCTTTGTTTTTATCAATTACACCTGTGTTTTCCCTTCTGTCACAAGTTAAAACATCTGCTTTAAATTAGAAAGAGTCAATAACAGCAACTCTATTGAGTCTATTAAACAGTTATTCCTTAACTGTCCACATATGGAGAAATTCTGAAAGATTTGGAAATTATTTGTCAGGGAAACTCAATACTCACTTTGTGGAGAATGTCTATATTTTATTCTACTACGTAGACACAGACTACTCTTACACATATCCAGAATATAACAATATTGCATTGTTGAATACTATTTTTAATTTACAATTTTGTGTTAAAACTACCCAAGAGTACATACAAGTACAGCTGTAAGGATTAGTTGATTAATCATTTAGTTGACAGAAAATTAATTGGCAAATATTTTGATAATCTTTTCAGTCATTTTTTATGTGAAAACATATCAGGCTTCCAGCTTCTGAAATGTGAGAGTTTGCTGCTTTTTTTTAAAAATAATTGTCATGATGTATTTCTAATTATTAAGTATTTTGTACTATTGGTTGCACAAAACAAACATTGTGAAGGTGTCATTTTGAACTCTGGGTAAATGTGACGGCATTTCTCAAAGTATCAAAAGTAAAAGTACTCATTATGCAGAATGACCCATTTCGGAATAATGTATATTATATTACTGGATTATAATTATAGATGCATTTATGTGTAAGCATCACTTTAATGTTGCAGCTGGTAAAGGTGAAGCTTGTTGTTATTACCTAATAGACTGCTGGGTAGTTTAAGCTACACTGAATAAGTTGATTGATATGTTGTATTAATGATTGAAATCTGCAAGTAACCAGAAACTAAAGTTATCAAATAAATGGAGTAAAAAGTACAACATTGTCGTCCAAAATGTATTGAAGTAAAAGTAGTCTAAAAGAAAAGTACCTTAAAAAAGGGAATTTAGGTACATGAAGCTACTCACAGCACTTCAGTAAATGCATTTCGTTACATCCCACCACTGCTTGTAAGAGAGTATTTTCACAGTCTAGTGTTTTAATTTAAGGACCTGAATATTCCCACACAACACTCCTGTCTCCGGCTCGTTATCGGCGGTCATGTCCGATATGAGCGCTGTGGAGCTGCAGCGCCCCCTGCTGCTCACACGTGGTAGCGGCTGCGTGTGCGGGAGAGCAGTTGAAGATGGCGACTGGAGTCCTTCACAGAGTGTGCGGTGGCCTGGGTCGGGCTAAAAGCAGGGCCCAGTCGGCCGGACAGCTCGTCGTGTGGAGCAGGTGGGGCAGCCTTCAGAGTCCATGCTCAGTAATCACCTCTGTAGTGTTTGTAGTCAGCTGTCGTGTCATTTATTTCAGTAGTTTTCTTCTGTGGTGGCGACGATGAGCTTGGGCAAGCTAGCCCGTTACCAGCTAGCCAGTCCTCTGTGGCCTTCAGCTTCGACTCTCATGAAAGCTTTGACACCTTTTAAATGTAGTTTCTTCCGGGGTATTTAAGATTAAAGCTGCGTGTGTTTGCTGGCGAAGGGGAATTAAGACAAGTTTCTGTCATCTTTTGTTATTGAGCATCTCTAACGCTCAAGGTCAATTTGGTAGTGTGTTGTAAACATGTCGTGGATGTGCCTGATTTAGGGTTTAAAAACAGTGTGTCATTCTGAGAGCTGCAGGACACAAAGCCACTGTCAGCTCGCTGCACTAATGTTAATGCACTTTTAGCTGTGGTGGAGAAACACTGTTGCAAGTAAATGTCATGCATTTAAAATATTAGCAACGTCAAAAATATTCTTAAAAGTACCAAAAGTACACCTTTTGGAGAATTGCCCATTTCAGAATAATGTATATTTGTATACTTTATTTGTTATTATTGATGCATTAATGTGTACATCACTTTATTGTTGCAGCTGGTGACGGTGGAGCTTATTTGTATTGCTTTAAAATGCTGCTTGGTAGCTTGTGAATTGAAATCAACAAAGTCTTATTTTAACCTATAATAACGCATCAAATTTGCGGATTATATTTTGTATTATTAATCTGAATCTGCAATGTGACGAGTAACTAAAGGTATCAAATACATGCAGTGCAGTAAAGAGTACAGTATTTCCTTCTGAGGTGTAGTAGAATTATATTTTAGCAGGAAATGGAAATATCTCAAAATTGTATTAAGGTACAGTACTTACCATCCACCACTGACTGTTAGGTACTGTAACGTGCTGTATCACAATGTCTGTACTATTTGCATCAGAGGCTCTTATTTCAAGCCCAGTCTGTATTTTGACTGAAGTAGTACAACTACAGCTATAAACCTGAAATCTAGTATTGTTCTATCAATAAAGCATGTCGGCTCATTTAAAGATAGTAAGTGTATATGACTGCAAATCTAACATCTAATCGGATATCAATGTGTTTGCAGGGGATTTGCAACATCAAGCAGCAGAAACAGACAGGACAGCTGGTTTAAGTCGCTGTTTGTGAGGAAAGTTGATCCCAGGAAAGACGCACACGCTAACCTACTGACCAAAAATGAGGAAAGTAATCTGTACAAAATTCAGTGTAAGTTCTCTTAACATTATTTGTACTTAAAAATAAACAACTTATCCTGAAGATGAACATTTTCTTAAGTATGATCTTCTTTTTCAGTCCATAATGTCAAGCCAGAGTGCCTGGAGGCGTACAACAAACTCTGGTGAGTATTATTTCCTATCTAAGCTGCATAGTGTTACTTGTACTTAAGCAAAAGTAGTGACAGCAGCAGTAGTAGTATGAGACCGGGACAACATAGTTTTAAAAATTATTCTGAGCAGTCTATTCCTGTATTCCTGTGGTTGAAAAGTTGGCACGACTTCAGTCCTCTACAGACCAACCTTGCTCATACCTAAGACAACTGGAATCCATCTACTTGTAGTTGGGGACTATTTTTGGATTTGCAACATTAGACAGAAGACACGTGACCAGAAAAAACATGTGATTGTTATTCAAATTTTGTTATTTAAAAGTGGATTTTTGCAAAATGCACGTGTGGTTAAACTACTTCAGTATTTGGTTGGTGTTCTCATTCATTACAGTGAGGAGGTTTTGCCCTCCATCCACGCTGATAAGTACTACCCCTGTGAGCTGGTGGGCACCTGGAATACCTGGTATGGAGAACAAGACCAGGCTGGTACGATTACTAATATATATACATACACACACATACACACACACACACACACACACATCTGCAGTGTGACAGGTCTGTGGTCTGCACAGTTTGCATATCCACACTCATGCATGTATTTATGTATACTGTAGTGAAGCTATAGTACTTGCTCATATGAGCATTCATGTTTTCCAGGGTCAGTATTTCCACATCCACATTATGTTGCATTATTTTTTAACCAGTAGCACAATTCAAAACTGAATTATTGGCTTGATAATACTCGAATAAACAGACTTGTGAAAAATACTTCAGTGTCATTGCCTAATATAACTTGTAGTGACTAACAATCAGTTCTGAATTTCTAGTTGTCTCACCAGGTAACGATCTTCAATTATCAGGATGCAGTTTATTAACTTTTTAAAATCTGATAGAAAAATATGGCGTTTTCACAAAGACGTGTACAGAGCAGGAAACTCCTGCCCCGTGTTGATTCAACCCTTTCACAAAGGGAGAAGAATTATGTCAAAGGTTAAAAGTTTTAGAGCTGGAGGAATGTTTTTTAAATCATAATATTTAATGATCCTGCTTTGAATGAGTTGACATTTCTGTAGTTTGATTTTGCACCTATGACATACTTTCCCCAGTTCATCTGTGGCGTTACAGAGGTGGATACCCGGCTCTGACGGATGTGATGAACAAGCTGAAGCAGAACAAGGTAAAGACTCCTGATGCATCTTCTTTGTGTCTCCCCTGTTTAGTGCTTTAGTGGTGCGCTGATAACCGAGTTTAGCCATCAGTCAAAGTAAAGCTTATTGATTGGTGTCCGTCCATTGGCAGGAGTTCACGGAGTACAGGAAGGAGCGGGGTAAGATGCTGATGTCTCGCAGAAACCAGCTTCTGCTGGAGTTCAGCTTCTGGAACGAGCCTATTCCCCGAGAGGGCCCCAACATCTACGAGCTCAGGTCCTACCAGCTCAGGGTGGGTAACAGACCACAGGGTTGATGTGGTCATTAGCAGTGCTATAGATGTTTGTGAGAGACAGAGTTTGAAAGTGTGAACCCAGTCCGACCTGATGTCCCATATCAAAACAATCTAAACATTTCTTAAACTTATAACGGATTATATTGAGTGAATCGGTCTTTCTTTTCACAGTGAGTCAAGTTCATCTTGTTTATGCAGTATAGCAAAAGAGAAGTAGAGCTGCAACAATTATTTGACTTATCAATTAGTCTATCGACAAAAAAATAATCGCCAACTATTTTGATAATCAATTCATTTTAATTAATTAATTTCATGCAAAAGTGACAGAAAGTGCTGTTTTCAGCCTCACAAATGTGTCAATTTCCTGCTTTTCTCTTTTTTATATTCTATTAAACTGAATATCTTTGGGTTTTGGACTGACAAAACAAGACATTTAAAGACATCAGCTTGGACTTTGAGAAACTGAGAAACTTGTCACTATTTTCTGACATTTTATAAACCAAACAATTAATAGAGAAAATAATCTGCAGATTAATGGATAATAAAATAATCGATAGTTGCAGCACTACAGAGGAGGGATCCTTCCTCCATGTAATACAGCGGCTGTTGTGTGTTCAGGCTAAACAGAACCAACTCTTTAACTATGATAGAAATGACTGAGCTTAATAACCAGTATGCTTTATCCAGGGAAAGTCGACTTAGCACTCACTTTTTCCATCACCACCACTAGGAGCTACCCCATGACAAATAAAGTCTTATTTTGTTAGCTCCTCTGCAGCAGCTGGGGCTTCAGGGCTGTAGGTCACCTCCACAGCAGTTGTTGCAGAAAGGGGCAGCGTTGCTCTTTCTCTTTTCCTCGCTCACTTTTTCCCGTTTGAACTGATGATCTCCAAGTCACATGCTTTGCTTCTGTGGCCTCTAAATTACCTCCGCCCTCACAACACTTCTGTAAACATGGAGTGATCCTGTGTCCCTGGACGTTCAGGATGTGAATGGTGATCAGGCAGTCACCATTTGTGCTATTTTTTTCCACCCCATAAACAATTTGTATCTACTTATGGACACATGGATAAAATCAGCAATCCATCGTCTCAAAGGTTAAATTGAAAGCAGTCTTGGTCCTGCATAATGCACGACACAGCACGCCCTACAGATTAAGTTGTTCCTGATCTGACAGGAAAAACTCTGTCAGCGCTCCCTGTGACATGTAATGAATGTAAGCTATTATCCCTCATCACTGACTGGGATTACTTCTGAGAAACAGCAAGGCGTTTGTTGCCTTACGCACCATAAGGTGATTGAAGAAACCTTCGGGTGCAGCTGCGATTGCAGCTTATCTTCACAATGACGAAATATCTGTGTTGCGTCTTTACCATTTCTTTGTATTAATGTGTTTGCTCTGGAGGGAAGAAGCAGGTGCGATATGTATGTATGTATGTATTCAGAAAGCTGTTTTTTTGTAATAAAGAATTGTGGTTTTTTTTTTTTTTTTATTCCAGCCAGGAACCATGATCGAGTGGGGTAATTACTGGTAAGGCAGCCTGAATTCAATTTGATTCACTGAACTGTAGTTACAGTTGCACTACATGAAACCTTCCTCATTAATAAGTTATTCCACAGAGAGGCTCTATTTTGAACCCGAACTGTCATGCTCTCAAGCCAAGATTTAAATACAAGTCGAATGTTATGTACGCTACAGATGTGTGTACGTAATAGTTCAGTATAATGATCCTATTCTTCAGCTGATGGAGCCAACAGGGCAACATTTATCAGTTTGAGCAATGCAGTTGATTGCTGTTGATTTAAGTCAGCTTTCTGCACACGCCTTCGTTTTCTAACGTATCCGATTGCCCTACAGTGGATTCCTGTCTTGGTCTTTGTTCTTGTTTGACTGTTTGTTTTTTTTCAGTTTCTAAATCCACTCAATAACATTTCACAACTTGTTTTGCACCTCTGTCAGTGATGTCAGCTGTACCGAATAACTACAGTGTTACTGAATGTCACACATTGTGTTAACTGTCATCTGCATGATTTCATCTGTTAATATAACGTAAAACACTTTTAATATCATCCAGGTTTTCGAGGCTTCTCATTGCCTATCCCCTTTTTTAAAGAAGACATTATTTAAATAATCATAAGAAAAAAGATATAACAATATAAGGAACTGAAGCGTTTTGTTTCCAGACAGTGATTATGATTTTGCGGGAAAATTGATTGAAATCATTCCACTCACTTCACATGGACTTGGCCAGCGTTAAGATTCATAAACATGTTTACAGTCAGTAAGGGCGTCGCATCTTATGGTTGGACGGGATGTTGCAAAGGATAATTGCAGCTATGAAAGACTATTGCTGTCCAGTTTACGTTAACAAAACAGACTAAATCCAATCGTGTAAATTAAAAACAGTCCAGAATAAACTCAAAAGATTGTGTATCAAATGTCTGGTGTGCAGGCCTGGTGTTGTTATGCCAGATGATGCCTCGATTTCTTTTTTGGTAACTGAAGTTGTTCTTGTCTGCAGGGCAAGAGCCATCCGTTTCCGCCAGCACAACAGTGAAGCTGTGGGAGGGTTTTTCTCCCAGATCGGCAACCTCTATATGGTTCATCACCTCTGGGGTACGCTCACATACCCGCTCTATGGAAAATGACATACCGACAGAAAAGTTTTGATGATTAAATGTCAAAAGGCCCGAACATTTGCTGCTTCCAGTTTCTAAAATCTGAATATTTTCTCTGTTCTATATTATTTTTGTTTGTTGGACTGTTTAAAGTTGTCGCCTCTTTTTCATTGTTTTCTGAACACACAGCTGCACTAATAGACATTTTTAAACAAACCATATATTTAATGTTACCAGATTAATTGATTAAAGAAAATAATTGTTACTTGCAGTCCTGAATTAGACATAACTTCTACCGACATTTTAGTACAATGATGAGCTATAAGCAGTGCTAAAATGTGTAATTTCTTTATTGCAGCTTACAAAGACCTTCAGTCCAGAGAAGACACGAGGAACGGCGCCTGGCAGCAGGAGGGCTGGGACGAGGTGGTGTATTACACAGGTGAGGAATAAAGTCCTGTGATGAAGTAGTGAAATCTCATAGCTGTGTGACTGAAAAATTTCTTTTTCTTTTTTAGGCCTTTATCTTATTTTGTCTTGAATAACAACATATTGACCTTATTAGAGCTTTTGGAAACTGATCAATATAACATGGACTTTAACAGGTTCCTGCAGATCCTTAAAAGGTCTTTAAAGGCATTGAGTTCATTGATCTAAAAATAAGGCCGTAATTGGTATCAAAATGTCAAAAGCAAAACGTCACGCAGCCGGATAGTTGAATTTTAAGTGTTAAATCTAACTTGCTGAAGCTGTATGAAACCCTGTAAACTACGAGGACACACTAAATCATCTTCAAATCTTTCTCCAGTTCCTCTCATTCAACATATGGATTCCAGGATTATGATCCCGACGAAGGCTTCCCCGCTGAAGTGAGAGCTGGAAGCTGAAATCAAGTGGCACCCCCCTTTTGAATGTTACATCCATCCAGAGCATCACTATCGTGGTTTCAACCTCCCGTCAGTGGTGCCAAACAACATCCCTTCTCTTTTTCTTGTCCATGCTTTATTTCTTCAAGATGTCACCAGGACAGAGGAGGCAACAATGCCTACCGTGTATCAGCAATTAAAATAGTCAAAACCACTGACAGGCCTTGGTGATGCACAACTTCCTTGTTTCTTTTTTTAGTACTGGTGCAGGAAGAGTAAATTTGGCCGATTTAAACCTCCTGATGGTCATTAGTGTGGTGCCACATTAAAACTGGGCCATGAAGAGAGCTCGTCTCGACGTTTCGAACCAACCAAAGTTACTTGAAAAGACGTGCAGCTGTGTGGTGTGACGGCAGATAGAAAGAATAGTGTTGCTGAAGCTCACTGCACAATGCAGTAGCAATTTATTTATTTAATGTAAACTTGGAATAGTTTTAGTCTGCTGAGGAGTGGCACTTTGATGCAAGCCATGCCATTGCTGAGTGAAGTGAAAAAACAACTCTGTAAATTCATGAAAACTGTATTTCTGTTGCAAATCATAATGATGACTTAAAATGTAAACCTCATTTTATATTTGATTGAGGTCCATTATAAATCAAAACATTTTTTTTGGCAAACTACTCCTCTCAGTTGCTTTTTCTGGATGTTCCTAGGTTCCCCGTCCTGGTAATGTTGCAGTTTCATGGTGCCGTGTTTGTAACTATTGCTTCTTTTTTTCCTTGTGAAGACAGCATGCCTGGTTTTAAAAACGTTTTTTATCCAACATGTTTTAATGGGGCATAGCGATCATGTGTGATAAACTCTGGAAAGTAACATTGTCTATCAGTGGCTGAGTGCATCTGGCTCCACGTGAGCAGTCATGCTGCTGCATATTGTAATATCAGATTTTATTGTTAAAAGAAGCATGTTTATCTTGTCTTTTTGTTCATCAGTTCACAGGGAACAGTCTAGAGGGAAGGACAAGAACGCCAAAACAGATTAAAGCAGTTCAAACAACGTCTTTGACAGCATGTTATGTTTAATGTCGATGTTCTTTACACTCATTGACATGTCTGGTTACAGCTTTTAATATCTATACAGAAATAAAACATTTCTAGTCATTGCACATTTCATAATATGCAGGAGATTTATTAGCTTACCTAAAGACTTTGATGCAAAAAGTGCAAAAACACTAAAAATCTTCTCCTTTCTTTTAACTTTCACATAAACAGTGTTTGGTTACTCCTTTAGTATCTTCTAGTATAAAAGTCAATAGGATAACATCCCCATGAAGGTAAAATTGGTTTCACTAGTGTAAACATTTTCATTTATTATAAAAATCTATAGAGGAGGAGAAGGAAATGTGTGCAGGGGATAAAACCATCAAAAAGGCGCACCCTTAGGTGCAAATATAAAATGTTAAAATTAGTAACAGTACTATTTTTAGCATATTTAAATCTTTTCCAGTTCCTTTAGCAGCTCCCCAAAACTTGTCACGTACCACAAGGACTTCTCCTTAACCTGCGGCCTGACGACATTCCCACCAAATCCAATGAAGGCATTCTGAGGAAAAAAGGAGACGACACTAATCAAAATGTGTTTTCAAAAAAATAAATATCAACCACCTATCAATCATGCATATGTGACAACATGAAACAGACAACTGGAGAGCTTTCACTTACAGCAGGAGGGCATGCCTCTAAATCCGTGGCTCCATCTCCAATCATCACCATGGTCTTGAAGCCGTATTCTTCCTTCAACGTACTGATGACTTTTCCTTTTCCACCACTCTCAGCTGTGGGCTGGCTCTCATCAAAGCCAGCATACTCTCCTGTAAAACACACAGGATTTAATTTTAGAAATCTAGAGTGCTTGAACAAAACCAATTATTTTTGATATCGGGTGGAAGGAGTCAAGCCTTGCCAAGCCACTCAGAGGGCTAATGCCTAATTATTTCACATTGCAATGCTCCGCTCTTATAAAAACAGAGGTCTCCTCTAGCTCTTACCATTGAAGTAGAACTTGAGCCGGTTGGCGTAAACATGATGCAGAGGAATGTTTAGCTGAGTGGCCACATGTTCAACGATGCAGCGGAAGCCGCCTGAGATGAGGAACACCTTTATGTTGCGCTGGTGCAGACGGTCCACAAGCTCCCTGGGTGAAGATTTATGAATATTTATCAAAACTCAAATTAGACGGATGCAGTTGTTTATAGGGATGCATGATATGGACTGTTTTCAGCTGATAACATAATAATTACCTGCTTCTCATGGCTAAGATAACTGATCATTTTACATTTTTGTACTTTAAAATACATAAGTTCATAAACTTTAGTTTATGCAAATCAGAGGGTAAGAAAAGCTGAGATGTAGTGAGCATAGATGGATGATTTAATATTCCTCAGCTCTTACCAAACCAAATCTACCTGAAATATGATATAAATAATGTTAACAGTTCTGATTCTTCAAGCATTATTTTTTTTCTAATGATTTTCAAGATGGGATTGTGTAGATAGATGCTGCGCTTGTTAAATCAATACAAGCATTTGGCCTCGTATTACCTGCCGATAATTTATTGGCTATTATTTCATTATCGGAATAATACATAATATAAAAGTTGCATTATTGGCCCTGATATATATCAAGCGTCCCTAGTTTTTTTTTTTTTTTTTTAATTTTTTTTTTTATGTACACTTAGGATAGTAGGCAGGAGTAAAATCTCATTTAGACCAACTGTTGCCAGGCAGTTTAGGACATAAACCACTAAAACATTTACAAGTTGATAAGTAAGTTAAGTAAGCGCCTATGCGTGTCCACAAAAGGAGCAGAAAATACTTTAAAATGCTAAATACAATCATGGCATTAATGCTAACGCTCATATTTGCCAAATAAAGAAGGTGTATAAACGTCCACTAAACTGTCATGTCAGAAACTATTATAGTTAAATACAGGCAGACTGCACATCCCGACACTGGATGACCATTTTGTGTTAGACTGTTTGGAGCCTAAATAAACTTATTTTTTCTTGTATAAAACACTTCCGGATATGCTTTTAAAAATACTATTTTGGTGTTTTCTTACATGGTTCCTAAATGGCCACAACAAGTAAAAAGAACTGAGGCCGTATAAACAGGGTTGTTTACCATAAATGGTCAGTTAAAGTGATGGATTAATGTAAATTAAAATGTCCTGTGCATACCAATATTTCTGTATTGGGTGGAACTCAAGGTCCACTAAATTACGTTTCTCACCTGATACCTGGCGTCAGCTGAGGAGGGTGGTCTGTTATCAGTTTGTTCACTTGTTCTCTGGAACATCGGATGATGGAAAGACGCTCAGTCAGGGCGGTTTTAAAAGTCATTGAGCCGCCCATAGCTTTACGGGTCCTGAAATTTAAAAAAAAAAAAAAACAGCAAAATATTTGCATAATATTAATTAAAAAGAAAAAAAAACAGTTATGATATCAAAATAAAGGTGTATTTTTCTGTGCATTTCAATCTGATGTTGACCTTTACACACATACATTTCAGTGACTGCATCCCCCACACCACAAAATTTGGCAAGTTCATCTATGCCTTCTTCTTTGATGACTGTGCTGTCCACATCGAAACAGACAGCTTCTGCTCTCCGGAAGATTTCTTTTGTCTGGGAAAGTGTTGCCATCATGCTGGAATAAAAAAGAAAAAGCACACAATGTGAGACATTTACACTGAAAACTCTGATGGCATAGATGCATCAGGCTATATTGGGACGTCATCTGAGGGTAATTCTAAATGTCATTAGCAGGGCCCTCAGCTGAGTTTGTTGGTTGAACGTGAGGTCTGTGATTTCCCCCTGCAGCTGCATTCCTTCTATGCAGTGAGTGTCTCCTATCCAGTGAAGCAGCAAATACATCCATTGATTGAAATACCTATGTGCAAACTTTTCTGCATCGACGGATCTTACATAAAACACGTGTCCCGGCATCAATGAGTTACATAAAGCAGCCTGCCTAAACACACCATAGGCCGTGATGGACATCCTCTTCACGGATTGCGTCACCCCGAGGCAGGCACAGCACAGAGGACCGAGGCTGGCGAGACCAATACCCCAGAACAAACGTAAAAACGGTGAAACTCAGCCAAACAAGCCGGTCATGCCCGTTTGGCGTAAAAGTAATGTTATCTCACGTCTGCAAGCGACTGGCATTAAAATGTCACGGATTTACGTTACGCATAACCGATAGAGAGGATGTTACCTGTGCCCGGTGCATTTACGCGCGCGGTTCACCTGACGACCGTGAACTCCTCACGCTGCAACGCTAATGTGTTCAAAGAAGATATGTTTAATAACGTGAGCTGCGGTACTTACTAGAGCAGCGTCGGTAAGGCACTAACAGCAGCTTTTGTATTAACCCACCCCTCAATGGGCTCACCGACGAGGAAGAGGGACGCTGAGTGCTGGGCCAATCAGAGGGGAGCCGGCGAGGGCCCGCCCACCCCGCCGGCACGGTTCCATGACGACAGCAACGGACAAGTAAAGGCTAATTCATGCCAACCACGGGGCAACGTGCGCGTGGGTGGCATGGTTACATGCAACAGGGAGGAAGAAGTGCACGCGCCTGTTCACTGCCACGGTGTAAAACATACCTTCATACAAGTTAAACGTGACAAAAACATTAGCATCCAAAAATACAATCCAAATAAAAGTATTCATTATGCAGAATCGTATATTATATTAGCCTGATGCATTAATGTGTATGTCACTTTAATGGGTCAGCTGGTAAATGTGAAGATCATTGTAATTACTTTATACTGCTGGGCAGCTTAACCCATAGACTAATAATATATGATAATGTGTTAACATTTTGTATTAATCTAAATCTGCAAAAACAAGTAGGCTCCCAAAATGTAGTGGAGTAGAAATATAAAGCAGCATACAGTATAATAGAAATACTCAAGTAAAGTACAAGTACCTCAACATAGTACTTAAGTAAATGTAGCCTACTTAGTTACACTCCACCACTGCCGTAGACCTAGTGGGTCGCATTTAATTAGTTATCCTCACAATCAGTGGTGGAGGAAGTGTTTAGATCCTTCACCAGTTAAAGTAGGATACTATTACCACACTGTAAAAATACTCTGTTGCAAGTAAAAGGCCTGGATTGAAAATGTTGTTCTTATATTGTAGTATTGATATTAAGAAATTAGCCACGAGAGGCTGTAAATTACAGTGATTTGATTACACTTTGTTTGGCACCACGCTGAGTGGAGTTAGCAGAGTAGAAGTATAAAAAAAGACTCAAGTACTTTCTTTGTACTTTAGTAAATGTACTTAATTATTATATGCAATTACTGACTTTAAAAATGACTTTATTTTATATTTTATTAATGTTATAGCCTATTTTATCCCTTGTTTAAATTGCATTATTTTATGTTTAGATTTGTTTCTACTTGCGTGATCTTCTTTTTCTTTTTTATACATATTTCATTTGCAGTATTGGTGGGAGACTTAAGAATTTCATTGCCAACAACTGCTTCTGTTTATATGATAAATAAAGAACTGGAACTTGAAAAAAGGGGGTCGACCCCCAGAGTAACCAATTCAGCTTGATTTATAAAGGCTTGTTGACCCAGAGCCAAGATGTGTCCGGCCAAGGAGTTGGAGCAGTTTCCTTGTGACTTTTTTTGTTGATTCCTCTCTGGATACACACACTGTCTACATCACACTTACAGAGACGTCGTTTGCCGAAACTTCAAAGTAAATAGGAGATCGAGTCTAGATTACTCATAAAGGTGCAAGGCTATATGTAGTCCATATACAGTATATATAAAAATATGTATTTATGTTGTATTTTATGTTTGTACAACATTCTACAGGCTACATTGTACTGTAGGATAATTATTATACTGCAATACTGTCCCTGTTCAACACTTCACAAAGTCCACTAAGTAAATTAAAATGACTGTAAAAATAACAGATTTACTGGAGAAAATAATAATAATTTAAAATAAACACATTCTCAACTGTGTATCCTCTGAAAATGTAGATATTCTTTCTTTGATGACTGTTTAAAGCTAACGGAGCCATCAGCCCAATTTATTTAGACTTCGTAAGAGTTGTTAAACACAACATTTAATCTAATCTTTAGCTAATCTTTGAAGAAGTCAAACATGAGTGGAGAAACGTTCAAAAGCTGAACCATCAAGAAATACGTAATCTAAATGTAAAATAATAATACTCTAATATCGATGGATCCAAAAGACAAACAACAGTAAGCATTTGAAATTATGTGGTTCTTTATATACAGTCTCTGGGTTTTAACCAAGTAGATACATTATTTTTGTTCTGTATTAGTTGCAATATTGCAGTTTTTTAATTAGTTGTAATATTCTGGAGGAGGTACCGTATGTTTAGTTTGACAATTTTTTTGAAGGAGTAACACACACAAAAAAGCAGGCAATGCTACGTATAGAGAAAATAATCCACACAAATTAGGAATTGTTATCAATTTTATTTGAGTAAAGGCTAATAAAATAAACTAGCAAAAATGTATACAGTCTATGGTTTAAACAGTAATTTGGTTTAATGAAGAAACATAATGATGGTAGATATGATTTATTTAAATTTTTTTATAAAAAGGGTTTTATCAAGTGTGGTTAAGAAAGACAACCTCAAAGCAGAGGGGGCGTCCTTCAGAGACATTATCATCACAATGATTTTCTAGGTTTTACAGTTCTCACTCCGGTCCAGACGGTGGCGGTAAATGCGCGCACAGCTGTTAAAAGCAGAACAAATTGTGTAAGAAGATGTCGAGGAAAACGTGGAACAGCAGCAGCAGCAGCAGCAGCACATTGACTCTCGTGCACATAAAAAATGTTTCTCTCAATCGCCCACGTTTGCTGTAAAGTGGAGCCAGGATTCAAATGGGAAAATGAGAATGTGATGCTGCACCTCGGCACAGGTAATTGTATCCAGCTAATTAAGTTTAATTAATGTCTTTGGTTAAAGGTTTTGCACATGGAAAGCATGTGGTGCACATGGTTGAGAGCTAACTTTAGCCGTGTGCATCGCACCTGGAAGTGTGTAGTTAAATATTTAAGCCACATTATAGACTATAGTCTACTTTGTGTACTATAACACCACAATACTAACACTTATTCCCATATATTGTGAGTTGTATGGTTAAATAGAGTTAAGTTGTGTTTCTAGGCTTAAAACTTGCGTAGGAAATTAGGAGATCCTACTGTGTGTGTGTGTGTGTGTGTGTGTGTGTGTGTGTGTGTATGTATAAAACATATGAATTATGTTCGGGTGATGTTAACATGTTTGTTTTGTGATTATTTCACAGGAGATGGCCTGAGCTGACTCATCATGGAGGAGCTCCCAGCCTGAAACACCATGTGGCAGAGGTGAGCATGAGCAGATTTATAAAGTTTATTTTACTGCAAGTTACAACTTAAACATTGGGAAAGAGTGCCAATTCCAGCAAAATAATTGACACCACAAAAGCACATATTTACAGAATGTATGAGGCAAACGTGTACCTCTGAACACAGAATATGTTTCATATCCAAATGAATGTATATCACAGGTACAGGAAATATTTCTCACCTAATACAAAAAACAAGCATTTATCAGACTAGATACCTAACCAAACTTGCATTAGTCAACATCCTAAAACTCAGAAATGCCTTTTTTTTTTCTGTTACTAAGCCTGTGTTTCTTACAGATGCCTTGTCTGACGATGGGGTTGTTGATCCTTGTGTGGCCACGAGTAAAGACTGACAGGTAACTAGTGCTTCATAATACATTATTAATAATGAATGCATGGACGAATTCTGTTTTACTCTTGAAATAGTAAATTCAGTCAGACACCATGCTAAATTATTTTTTCACACACTGACCCAACCACAGGATAAGAGTGCTAATAACGCGTCTTATTCTAATGTCGGCGTGAATACAGAAACCTGTAGCCATCTAAAATATGTGACACTTTGGATATTTTAATCCAATCAAGTCGGCAACAAACGCCCACTATAAGTCCACTTTTATAAACGACTGAAAATGGAAAATATTTACATTAATGAAGCTGTGATCAGAATGTTTGTTATATTTACTTGATAAATTAACAAAAGCATGTTCAGCACTACCGAGGCCCTTATACGTACTTATGTCTTATTGACTAATATCTTGTTTGTGTGAGAATAAACTAGCTCTAACATGTCAGCAGACAAATTCATCCCATAGCCCCTAATATATACTTATTTTTTTCTGTTTCAGCATTTGTTGAAATGTGTATTTCTGGAAAAGTGAAGTAATGCACGCTCATTCCCGCTGCTGAGCATCACACACCGGCCCAAAGAAACACGATTTCTACAACTGACCTCCAAACTGAAGGCCTGAGGATGGTATGTGTGCACACACTGTTACACAACGACATGATTGGGTTAGATTAGTATTCCTAGCACTGAAAAAGTCCCAACTGAGGCATGGACGAATTCTGTTCCAGCTGTTCTGTGGTGGATACAGTCAGACACCATGCAAAAGCCATGTCTCATTTCTGCTAAATGAGTGTGAGTGCTTCTCTCGGCCTCATCCAACTGTGCAGGAATGAGTACAATGATACTCCTAGAAATTAAAGATGCTCCTCTGCTAATATTCCTGTTGGTTATTGTATTTAAAATTAAAATAAATTCTATTTGGTAAATTCTGCAGAGCAACCAGTGGCTGCTTCTGAAGCAGGAACATGAGAAACCGTCATCTCCTTCATTCATGGTAAGAACAATGACAATTTAAAATGATTATTTACGCATGCCGTGATCTATTTAACTCTAATTGCTTTTATTTGTGTTTCTACCCACAGCACCACAAGAGAAAGCAGTGTTCTGCCAGTGATCTGCTCTTTGATTAATGTTTATACTTGAAAGATGTACGTCACTCTTCTGTTTATAATAAACTTGGGTCTTGTGTATAAGTTTTCTCCATTTGTCTTAAAGTTGTTGTACTATAACACAGAAAAATACAATCCAGATATCTTTTGAAATCCAAAAGCATCACAAGTCTGAGCCTTTCCAATAACGAGACTTTTAAATTGAATGCACATTTTAATAAATATATCCATAGCGTACATTTTAAAGTGCAATATATTTAAAACTTCCCATGAAGCTGTTATCAGTACAGTACATCTGCATAATGATCAATTGGCCACACAATACACAAATGTTTAAGGCCATGCCATTTCAAGTAAGCAGGTTCACCGTTTCATATTCCAGTCTGTTAAATTATGTTGGTTATTTCCAAGTTTTGCTTTGGTTGTCACAGTTCTGACAAAACAAATAGTCTTAGGAAAAGAGTAAAATATTTCTCCAGCGCCACAACCACACATTTTTGAATTGATTTTAAAAACAGTCATTTAAAATTGAAATCTATATTTGAATCTTGGACAAAACATGATTTATATTTATAAAGTAGCATAAGCTTAAACCCTTGTGTCCACAGTTGGAGATTTGTTGCATAGTGTTAAAGAAACAATTAGTCTCTTTGGTAACAGTGGGGCGGCTGCTGGCGCCATTCGCTTTAGACGGGCATCACAGAATAAGTAACTGTCCAGAGGATATACAGTTGAAAATGGGTTAATTTAACAATGTTCTCTAAACTGCCATTTTACCAGTGAATCTGTTTTTATCTACATTTTAGGACGGAAAGCAAGTAAAGTGTTGAACAGTGGTTTTGTTCGCCACGCTTTGCAGTTCTTGAGGTAAATAAATCCCACTGTAATAAATAATGCATAGCAAAATATGCTCTCCACAATAAAGACACTTCAATGAACCTTGTCAGGTGATGTTTCAGCAGTTAATTTCCTTTATACAACAGAGAAGAGCACAAAAAGCCAAGCTGAGTATTAGAAATCCCCATTCACCTCCAGCTGATCCGTCCCGAGGAACAAGCGCTCATTACCAGATGTGCTGCATCGGCTCGTCGGCCTCGGCCGCCATCGACAGCAGGATGGCTTTGGGAGTGTTCTCGAAAAGTGCTGCTCTGTTCTGAGTCTGGCCCTTCTTGACCCAGTGGCCGTAGATCTTGAATGCACAGGCGTCTATGAGCTTGCGGATTGGCTTGACAGCGTACGGGTCGCTCTTGATCACCTCCTTGGTGACGGGCTTGGCACGGCGGTAGTTGCAGTAAATTCTCATTGTGGCGAGAACAGTCATGCAAATGACCTGAAGGAGAACGTTTGGGGAAAGTTAGATGGTGTCTCGGAGAATTGAGGGTATATTAAATGTGGGGAAGTGTACCTGCCCATGACTAATAATGCTTTGGTACAAGACCCTATACACCCATAGTTCACCCATGCATGCGTTTTCTGCTTATTTTTAAAGTTTCGTTGCACTGGCTTTATCATTCCTAAAAACACTAAAGTTTTGGGGTTGCTAGGCATCCATTTGTTTTATTCACTTCAGTGCACAATGACATTTATATGAACATTTACCTGCAAAGACACTTGTTTTATTTGAAACTCTAAAAAGACCAACATTTTATTAGACATTAGAACATTTCTAATCAAGTAAATAAATACAGGAGAATGGTGTATATAAATTAATCGATACATTTTAAAATACTATTTGAACTTAATTGTAATGAAAAGTGACCAACAGCCAGTTTTTGAGTTTGAGATCATACTTTCCTTTACATAAATTTTAATCTAAGTTTTTAATCATTGTGTATTATTGCAGAACTGTCCATGGTGCGTCATGGACGCCATCTTTTAAAGATCATTACACTCCAGTCAAGCCACAAAATCAAATAATGTCTATGTTTGCCTTTAGTTTGTCTTTCGGGCATGGACATTAATATTATTATTATCAACATTATTATGGAGCTGTTGGACACATTGGACGGTAGGAAATAAATCTTAAAATGTATTGTCATTGAGTATTTGAGTGATAATCTTTTACGTCTCACCTTGAACCGCCTGTATGGAGTGAACTGTCGTACTTCATTCACCACATACTGTGAAAAGAACGAGTGGTTGAGGACGTCTGTAGCCGTGTATCGCTGCTTTGGGTCCACCACCAGCATCCGCGAAATCTGAGCAAAGTAATATCAATACTTAGTCACACACACACTAAGTACTGATACACAATCCAAACAGCAAAAAAACAAAAAAAACAGCCTACCAAATCTTTAACAGTGTCTGAGCGGTCCTCCCACTCTGGAGACGAGAAGTCGTAGCTCCCACACAAGATCATACGCAGCATCAGCATCTGCTTCCTGTGCCAGAAGGGCGGAGAGCCTGCGAGCAGCGTGTACATGATCACCCCTGAGCTCCATCTGCAGGCATAAACCAGGAGAAAAATCAAGCTTACAAAGTGTGTTAACAGTGTGTACATTCATTATTCAATTATTCAGACAAGGGAAGGTCAGAGGACCAGGTAAATGAATACAATTGACCAGACAGGTGAGTATCATTCAGGTTCCTAAAATATCAATTGAAAAGTTGCCGTTTCTTCCTGAAATGATTATTACATCCTCTACTTCAGGGGTTCTCAAACTTTTTCAGACCAAGGACCACTTAACACTCCCGGACCATCTAACTCCCCAAATATCTAAAAACAATAGGCCTGCTTACCACTGCAACAGTATATTACACATTACAGACTAATATTGAGCTTTATGTGACCTTCTCTACATCGCTCGTTCACACATTAAATCAACAATACAAATACAAATACGGATTCTACAAGCATTTCATTCATATGTGATCTAAACGGTAAATGCTGATAGATTTTACACATCATATGAAACGTAGACTACATCTATGACTGAGTTTATGTCTGAGCGAACAGAGCTGAAAATTAAGGGTTTTTTCACATCCAAGATTTTTTCATGAAATGAACATTTTTTTCCCTATAAAAATTAAGTTTTTTTTGACATCTCAAACAGTTTGAGAAACACTTTTAAACGTATAATACATTAATTTAAAATGTGACATTTTACCAATATACTCAGGGACCACTCTTTGAGAAGGACTGCTCTAAATGCATCTATACTTCTTTTGAGGCTCAAGAAAACCATCAACTTTCTGCTGTGTGGTGCGATTCCTTTAACTAAGCAGACCGAGATAGTGATATCAAAGATTTCCAGGCAAGAAGTATTCCACAACACGCCGTACATTCAATATTCTGAAAATAACCTTGAAGGTGTGTAAGCCAAGTCGTATATAAGAAAACACGAGTTTCTAAATTGTACATAAGCTTTCTGGTTACAAATATACTGCACAATGGAGTGAGATTGCTCTGAATTTGTTCGTTGGGAATGTTTATTAGTCATTTGTTAATATTCGTAACAACTTCGTTGCTTATATTTAAAGTTTAGTTTATGTATCTGACATTTCGCTAACTTTCTGGTGTGTGGTGTGATTTATGTCTCTGCACACTTACATGTCCACAGCGGTGCCGTATCCTGCATGCCCTCCGTCCATGGAGCACTCGATGATCTCAGGCGCGAGGTAACCAGGGGTCCCACACACCTCTGCATTACAAGACACGTCAATCTTGTGAATTTTCAGTACCCGAATTTACAAAGCTTGAAAAGAACTACGTCTGAGAGTGCACTTTAATCTGATGTGCATGGGTGGAAGGAGTAGAAGACTTACTTTTTTGAAAACTACTCAAGTAAAAGTACATTAATTGCTCTATTGAAGATTGCTTCAGGTAAAAGGCATCCTCTTGACCATAACCACCCTTATTAAAATAATAATTATCATGTGTATAGAAAGGAAAAAGTCAACAAAAACAACAATGCATTTAAAACTAGCAACTGTCTTCACAAAAAAAAGAGTTTCTCAAAGATTGTCTAATGTGGGTGAAGCGAACGTGAGCTGTAAAAGCTTAACTAGGCTTAACTTTCCTGTGATTCCTATGTGGCTGTACTATTTCCCCAGATTTCAGTTGATCTTGATGAAGCCTGAGAACCAGTTCCCAACCACATAATGCAACAATATTTATGTGGAGATGCAAATCTCACATGTGCCTTCACAATGAAAAAAAGCCTCTTCAATTATAATAAAATGTGTCTTTAATAATAAACAAACGCCTCTTGGATAACAGGGAAATGTGTATGAAGCGGGTTTGATTAAAATAAACTAATAAACAATATAAAAGTCTGCAGGCCTGAGGTTGTCAAGAATAAACTCCTGCACGAAAGTTCAGTCCAGCTAGGTTTTTGGCTGACGAAATGAGGTTTACGTTAAGTCAAGGAAGGGTCAGCATGCCCCCAAATAAAGTACGTCGTCCCACCCTGATTGGCCAAGAGGGGGTACGCACCAAGCTGCTGTCAATTTTTAATTAGGAGTTGGTCCCCACACCCTGTGCAACAGGTGATCTGAATAATCCCTCCAGGATTTTTTTTTTTTAAATCAAGAAGTACCAAAGAATACAAGCAAAAATAAATAAAATATATTAAACTACTTAACCCACTCAAATACAGTAACTTGAGTACTTCTAGTTGCTTTCCACATCTTCAAGTGGATTCTGTCTGACATTAATTCACCTCATTATGCATTTAGACATTCATTTTGATGGCAACTTTCAGATTATGTGTTGCATGCTTTCTTGCAGATATGCACGCTCATATAGATCTAACATTAAATAGCATCTAAACACAATTATATGAGGATGCACAGTTCCATTAGACATTTGACTTTCCAGTTCCCTCTGCTAATGATGCTTTCTGGGTATTATTTGAAAGGTCAGTGTACTCCGAGTGTCTGAGACTACAGCAAATAGACCGCAGTGTCCAGTTGCATCGTAACCTTTGTAAGAACAGCTAAGAGAGATGGCTGCATGTTGTGCAACCGGACCCAGATTCTCCGCCGACCGCCAGCAGCTGCTGTAACAGCACTGGGGGTTGTAAACATTGTAACTTTATTAGAGCAGGACATTTATATATCCTCGGCTGAATATGCTGAGGAGGGAATTTCTGCTGTGTTCATTGAGTTCATGACCGATATTGTTAACTAGGGGCGGGGGGAAAATCGATTCATTCACTTTTTATCTTTTAAGATTCTTAATCGATTCACAACTTCTAAAAATCGCCTTTTGAAAATGTTTTTTTTTTTTTTTTTTTTTTTTTACAAAAGAACCTAGATATGGCCAAGTAGTGTTAAGCATTATATTTTTGTATTATTTGTTATTCTTGAAGTCAATGAGGATTGAGAAATACTAAAAACATTTTTAGTAAAAAGTGTTAGTTGCAAGTTAAGCATGACATGAAGTTTAGCAGACGTGCCCGACAAGCGATTTGGGTCACTTCTGGACCATCTACACGTAAACTTGTTACTCAGAATTGACATTAAATGTATTTAGCTATTGTAACAATGTTTGCTGGTTAGTTTCCATTCAAGCTTTTTACCGACCTTTGAGCGTGTGCCCCGGCTGGACTTGAACAGCGAAGCCAAAGTCGGTGAGTTTGATTTTCATATCGTCGTCTAAGAGGATGTTCTCAGGCTTCAAGTCGCGGTGGACGATGTTCTGTCCGTGTAGAAACTGGACCACCTCCAGCAGAGCACGCATGATGTTCCTAAAACCAACACACACCAAACTCTTATGGTCTTTTTTTGTTTTATTTTCTAAGAATTATGATAAATCACTGCTTTCGTCTAAGTAAGTAGTTCAAACAGTGATATAACACTCTCACTGACCTGGTTTCCTTCTCACTCAGAGTAACTTTCTCTGTGAGGTAGTCAAAAAGTTCACCCCTCTTCATCCTGCGGGAAAATGAAACAAAACATTTGAACAGCTGCTTGAATTTCAGTTTAAAACTCAGCCGTGTAAAAACTAGAGATTCGGACACTTACAGGTCAAAAACCAGGAAGAAGAAGGCGTTGGACTCGTAGCAGTCTTTGAGCTGTACTGGAGAGGAGAGAGACATTTGGGGTACAGTCAGTATGAAATGACCACTTGAGCAGGTTAGAGGGACAAAGGCCAGACGAGCTCTTATGGCTGGAGAGTTTCATAAGACTATTAATAAAGTAGCTGATGCACACAGTTTTAATTCAAATCTGTCAGGGGAATGACTGTGCTCACTGATGTTGTCCTGTCCGCAGACCTTCTTCAGGATGTCTATCTCCTTCATCGTCGCCTCTCTGATCTCCTCCATCTCCTGCGGGGTCATCTTGTCCGACGGGGTGATGTCGATGATCTTCACCGCGTACTCCTGTGACGTGAGCTTGTTGATGCAGCGACGCACCACGCTGCTCACTCCCCTGAGGAAGAGGAAACACTTGTCATCTGCAGCCTTGTCAGATCACGTCTTTCTTCAGAGGTTTGTGTTCGTACAGCTGGACTCAAAGAAAACATGTTCGTGTGCTTCGGGCAGGAATTTCAAATCAAATCAAGTTTATTTATATAGCCCAACATCACAAATTATACATTTGTCTCAGTGGGCTTTGCAGACTGTACAGGGTACGACACCCTCTGTCCTTAGACCCTCACATCGCACAAGGAAGAACTCCCTAAAAGAAACCCCACAGTTAAAGGGGGAAATATGGAAGAAACCTCAGGGAGAGACTGAGGAGGGATCCCTCTCCCAGGACGGACAGACGTGCAGTAGCTGACGTGTGTACAGAACAAACAACATAGTTAAAAATACAACATAGACAATCTATGTGACAGAAAACATGATACGATCGTATATAAAAAAGATGGATCCAGGGGGATGTCAAGGCTTCCTGTTGTCAGGCAGGACCAGGGCAACAGGTGCAGCCATGATTCGCGGTCCAGAAGTAACCTTTAATAGTGGCAACCTGCCAGATGAGAGACACAGAAACTCTGAGGATGATGCCCCGGATGGTGAGTTAGTAACATGCATTTAAGGGACATGAATGCATGTCAATAGAGAGGGAGAGGAGGAGAGCGAGAGAGATAGGGAAGAGAGGAGAGGAGTAAGTCCCCCGACAGTCTTTCAGCAACAAACTAAAAGTTTCTGCAATAACTGTTGGATGTTATGTTCTCTGAACGCTCAAGTGCTTTTCCTATATATTACTTTAGTCTAATCCACGCAAGAGTAGATTCAGATTGGAACCTCCTTGCTGTAATTTTTACTTATGAAGTCCATTTTCAGAGGATACTAAACGGACTCTCTGTCCCTTATTTGTGAAGCTGGCCGTTTGCGAGGAGTACTAGAGCAGCTGAACACACAATGCTCAAATCCGGTGACATCCTGACCCGCATGTGTGAAAGGAAGTGAAATTACATCATCGATCAGCGTGCCGTCCAATCCCAGGCAGCTCTAAACACTGAACCTTTGTCCAAAACACGTTGAGATTAATGAATGAAGCCTCCTCGAACATTGTGTGCGTTACGTAACAGCACCACCGTCTGACAGATGGTGGGGAATGACAATGAGAAAGAAAGCTCTGGCACTGCGGACATTTCTCAGGGACTTCTGGGAAACTTCTGGGAAACCATTCGGCTTGTTTTTTGAATCGTCCACAAGAACAATCTAATCTCAATCAAATGAACATTACTGTGTGTTAGTGCGCTGTATTATATTGTATTGTGCTGTTGCTTAAAGAAAAAAGTTGTGAATTTCTGGACCACACATTTAGAAAATAAGTGCTTTTTAACAATGCTCACCAAAGATAACATGTAGGCCTAGTGTTTGGCTTGTGACTCCTTAAAGGAACACTGCAGTTTGACATTTGGGGGAAATATAAGTATTCACTTTCTTGCTGAGAGTTAGGTTACATTATTACCACTTTCATATCTGTCTGTATATAAAGCTACAGCCAGCAGGTGGTTAGTTTAATTTAGCAAAAAGACTGGAAACAAGGGAAAGCACTAGATTAGATGAGATTAAACTTTATCGTCATTGCACAGAGTACAGATACTGAGATAATGAAACGCAAAGCAACTAGTCTTACCCTGGGTGAAGGTCACTTAATCCTGGAGCAAATTTCAATCTTCTCATCAAACTCTCAGCAAGAAAGTGAATATGCATATGTCCCGAAATATTCCTTTTGTATGAAGCAACATCTCCTCATCAATGGTTGTGAACAAATTTCAAAAACAAACAAAACAAAACAAAACAAATTTCAAAGAAAACATGATTTTTCTTGCTTTATTTGGATAATCTTATAGTACCAAAGACGTAAAATTGTCCAGTAACTCAGAAGAAGAAAAAATATATATAAATATATATATACTATATATATATATATAGTATATATATAAGAGGAATCTCGTGACTCTTTAGATTCAACTCGTAACACCATACAGTCTCTGGTCCTGCCCCTTTAGATTGGGAACCCCTGCTGTAGGCTAATTTAAGACTTTATCAACATACCTTCCCAGAATCTCCTTGGACTCGTACTTGTCGTAGAACTCCTGGGCTCCCACCCAGTCAGGGACCTCATCCTCTTTGGTCATGATGGCTGTGAACTCTCCTCTTACAGCTCACAACAGGTCGCTGACAGAAACAGGTTTAGGTGTGACAATTTCATCAGAGATGGGAAAGCACCTTTAATAAAAGTAGTTATTGTGCAGCAAGAGGAGCTCTATATATTGTCATATATTATGCTTTTTATAATAATGATCATTGCTGATGCATTAACGTATACGCAGCAGATGTATGTTGTATATTTAATATTTGGTTGGACAAAACAAGCAATTTGTAGATCACTGTGGGCCATAAGAAAATTATAATGGCCATTTTTTAAAGATAGATATGAGCATTGTCCAGCTAAACTGTCAGACATTCTTATGGTGCAAATGAACACCGTTATCAGTTTCAATGGAATGACCACGTCCACAGATCTAAACTTGATGTCATACCCGACATATGACAGGGTGTAGACTAATGAAGCAATGTGACCTTTAGCCGTCTCCAGTAATAGTGAAGTAATGTGTACATTATTGAAAAAGCGCTCGCTCACTCACCGTGTCCCGTGCCGGTCAGTCCCTGTTATAAAGGGTATCCATCGTTATCCCTCGGTCTGTTCACAAAGTGCTAGAGGACGGACAGAGAGCTCAAGTCAAGCCCCGGTGCAGTCGCGGCTCTGAGGGGCCGCTGCCATTGCAAAGGGCGAGCTTTAATGTCAGATGCCAAAAATAAATAGTTGCTTCTACAGCAGCACACTCTGATCGCGTCCGCGCAAAAAACAGATCCATGAAATAACACCCTGCCGCTCGTGCCCTCTCCATGAGACATTGAGAGAGAGAGAGAGAGAGAGAGAGAGAGAGAGAGAGAGAGAGAGAGAGAGAGAGAGAGAGAGAGAGAGAGAGAGAGAGAGAGAGAGAGAGAGAGAGAGAGAGAGAGAGGTTGTCCTACATTACAAACAGTACTCCTTCACATGCAACGTTTAACTCGTGGATTTGCCCCGAGGCGGACTGGAGTGACATGACAGGTGCGGGACCCCCGGGGCATTTATTTAAAGAAACTGGATGTAAAAATGGAAATGTTTCTTAGAAAGTCCAGATTAAAAATAAACAGGCAGTGAAAGAAATGATCAATGATTTTTTTTTTTTATGATTCAAGTTCTTTATTGTTTTAAAACCTAAACTGAAGGACATCCACAATGTAGAAGGTGTGTTTATTTATTTTTTTTTTTTACAAGTGCTGATGATCTATAAATGCAGTTCAGAAATGTAAATTAAAAGCACTAAAGCTAATGAAAAACACTGACAACTGAAATCAACATGCAGCAGAAATATAAACATTATTTATACGGCTATTACTACAAACTCTGCAGAACTGTCCTGAGAATGAACACAATAATAATCAACTGTCAAAATAAAGCATGTTTATTGATATTTTCTGAATTAACACCCTATTAGTATTCATCGAGCACGGCTGCGTATTTCAGTTTGTGTGCGCTCTTCACTCTGCAGGTTTTTGTCTCAGTCTCATGACAGACCTGTGGAGAAAAGAAAGTTTAGTTAGACAAGTTTTCAACTTCCCATCATTTAAAATAATTGATGTGGCAAGTTTAAAAATCCTACAGTACAAGATGGTTATAGGACGCATTCAGAAAGCCTTTAAGGCTACGCCTCCTTATGGCCACACTGTGTATTGCAACACATTACATCAGATCCATGATGCCAAGTCATGCTATGACGTCTGGATGACTTAGTGTTTATGCAAAAATCTCCTCATTTGGTGTTAAATCAAGTACAAAAAGTAGAGCAAACAACGAGACTGCAGAGACAATGGATTGTACTGCTGAAGAACTGAAACAGATTTTCATTGTTATCAACAAATAAAGAGCTATCGATTCGTTATAAAATGTGTGAGTATCGTTCTTTCAAAACAAAGAGAATTAAATATTTATTTATAATGCTACAATTACACAAGTGATGCAAGACTGCACTGTTGGAGTGTCAGATTAGGCGTGAGACGATATAAACATTTTATGTAAGAATTACCTTGGCCAAAATACACAAATTCACCAAAATGTCCTTAAAACTCTTAAAATGTCCCTAAAACATACTAGAATTACTTTGACCTACATTTTATTAAGAAACTTATATTTTTAGTTCATCACAGATATCACACACACACTTTTTTAGTGAGCATCCTTTTTTAATGAAAAACAACCTTAAATAAGGTAATCCTAAAATTCCTTCCTGAATGAAAGATACATTTATAAATATATAATAGCACATATCAACAAGCAATAAATCCATGTGTAATCTAATTTCATACAACTCACCATAAGATGACTTGCACTGTTTCAGCACCTCACTGAAGCCCTCACAGAGCTTGAAGTCGCTCTGGTTTTGGGCGCAATCGATGAACTGCTTGAGCTCATAGGAGCAGGCCTGCTGCTGCTGAGGGGCTTCCTGCTGGTACATGGACTGTGGCTGCTGCGGGTACATCTGCTGGGGCTGCTGCTGGTACATGGGCTGAGCCTGGCTCTGCTCCTGAAAGACAAGGCACATGATGAGATCCTTCACACATCTACTGCATGATGTTTAGAGAGCAAGTTTGTTTCAATTTGCAACACAATGATAAATAGTGCCCTCTTCTTGTCAATAATACCAGAACATATTAACACATTTATCAATAAAATAGTGAAATGCCTAACATGGTGATATGTCAAGTAAGGGACAAAATGTCTGAAGATGTCTCTATGTCAAGATAAATGACCTATAATACCTACGACGGATATTACCAGGTAAATGTAATATTATGATGATTGTGCACATGGTTTACAGTAATCGGACTTCCCCAATAACCCAACATAAGTTGGTAGCCTACGAGCTAACATCCGAGGAGTGATGTTTGTTCGTCACTGGTTAGCCTCCTCCACCAACCCCCAAACACACCTGTTTTTTTGTCACAGCTACCTATCTACCATGTGTCAGACACACTAATCTGTTCTACCTCGAGGCTATTCCAGTCCTATGACCGGCTAAACCACAGTTTATTTACCTGGTATGTGACGTCAGGCTTGGCAGGCTCCGAGTGTCCTCCACCGAAGCCTCCAGTCATGGCGTGGCCGATGGTGTGTCCTACTGCAGAGCCCACTGCCACCCCAGCGGCTGTAGTCGCCATCTGGGCAAACATACCAGGCTGCCTGGGTGCTGCAGCTGGAGCACCCACAGCAGACGGAGCAGCGTGCGTTGGAGCAGGGGCATAGGAGGGAGGGGGTGCAGCCCTGGCCATAGGTGGTGGTGCCGCCCTGGCCATAGGTGGTGGAGACCGGCTGCAAAGAAAAACGCAATTTAAGTATGAGTCTTAGTTGACTAAGAATGTCTTTAGTCAAGGACAGCCCTAGTTGGTATCAGTCGTTTCAAATTAGTTTGAAATATTTTTTTATTACTGTTAATGCTAAGGTTCAAGAAGGCCAAAAACATCAATTATCAAGAAAAAGAAGTCTCTGCAAATATTGAATTAAAAAGCTAGGCTTTCTGTCTTCATACCTTCATCGGAGCTAATGTTTGGGAAACCTCTGAGTTTAAAATAATATACATATTTAAAAAGAACACATCTAAGCAATATGATTCTTATACAAAAGTTTTTCAAAGTGTGCAACAGAGTGATTAAAACAGTAGAAAATATCAGTGCTATAACAAGTCAGTGTGAAACTGTATGTGGCGCATGGTGTCACTTGAGGACACTGATATAAGGTTTACTCTGGAGAGTTTTAGATAGAAATACTGACAAAATGTAACGAAGTCAGAAGACACAGACACAAGGAAAACATTTAAGATGTATCCTTATTATTTTACATTGAACAAACCCCCACATGGTATTAACTATATATAACCCTGAGCTGTGGCTTAACAAATATCAAGTCTCAAAGAATGTCCAAATTTACCTGCAGGATAAAGGGAAACTGATCCTAGCTGTTTTGAAATGCACAGTTTTATGAAAATGTTTATTTTGACGTTGTGATGCCATACAAAGGGCAACATTAAAATATGCAGATTAGCCTATACATAACATACACACTGTGACCTTCGTTATTAATCAATAACTTTTGAGCAATCCCCAGTTTCCTGGTAGAAAAGGGAAAACATTAAGATGTACTAAAATAATCATTATGAGTAAGTAATAGCTGGTAATAGAACAGGCAGTGTCCCTGACTTGCACTAACACACGTAACTCTGACGCTAGCCGGCTAAACTCGCTAGCAGCTCCATTAGCATTCTCACTAACGGCTTTAACAGCTTTTATTAAATGTTAGATATAAAATGTTACCTGGCTGGAGGGGCCATCCTGGATGTCCGGCTTCTGCTTCCTCTCGGCATTTTTAAATGATGTGTATATTAGTGAGTTTGCTGGCTGAAAACAACAGACGGTTACGATAGGTCGACCTTTAGCTGGAACCAAAACGCTCTGTTAACGGGCTGCTGGAATTTTCTGTGTGTTACAGCAATTGTCGCTCGGGTAACTTCCGGTATGACGCAAACAACAAGGACGATTTCCTCAGTTTCAGGTAAGTAGACTATATATTATGTAATATATTATGTAATATAAATATATAGGCTATTCATGGAAGACTGAATGAAGACACATATGATCAATAGCGCATCTGGTGAATGTTAATGGTAATATACGTAAAGTAGAATAGTTTAATAATTTATATAACTTTGATTTCTCTATTGAAAACTGTATTAAGGCGACTCAAAACATTCCATCGTTATTTATTCCATTTATTCAGAAATATTGGCTATTAGAACAAAATTCCTGAAATGTCCAATTCCTTCTAAACTTAAACAAATACATTTAAAACATGTAAACGACATGATGTAGATAATTGTCACATATGGCATGCTACACAAATGTAGAAAACAACTCAACTGCTTTATGCTTGTGATACGACTCAAAACTCATTGTTTTCAAATCCTTCCATGATTGTCTGAGCTTCAAAACCATGAATATAGAATCCCTCTACTTTAAAGCTAGCAGTTAGGAGTAATCTTGAAGAACAAAGATATATATTTTTAAATTTGAATTGGTGTAAACGCTAATGCTTTCCCATGTGTTGTGCAGTCATTGCCAGGCTTTCTTAATCATGTAAGAATTATCAACGATCGAACATTGCATTATCCAAAATAACAATACATGTGTGCTTAATAGATTTATTCTTTAGCAAACAAATCTATATAATAATGTTCAAAGCTAACACATAAAAAAATCAAATCAAGTATTATTTTTCTCAACAAAACATTACAAAAAAACATCTGGTCATAAACCAATTGTAGCAATTATTTAAGAAAAGTACAGTCAGGTATATACTACAACTAAGAATTATGCACACCTTTCTAAATATAAAATCATAACATATGTAGCCTTCCACAGCCATATTTTATTTCATAATAAGGATAGAAATAAAGAAAAATCACTGATTTCCCAATCAAGCAGTAAGAGAGACGTGTTACTCTCTTTTCCCTTTCTTCTTTTTATCTGAAAATTTATGTCGTTGATGTTGTCCGCCTCCTCGTCCCGATCTGTTTCCTTTCGCTCTTCGACCTTCCCACGCTGGCATAGGGGGCTCCATTTCCCCTGGTCGTCCCCCTCGGTCTGGTACGCTGCCCATCAACGTCTAATAACAAAAAAGAAGAATTAGAAAGCCGTCAGTATTCTGTGCTAGAGATGTCTTTCAGAATCACAGACATGGTTTGTGATTGTTTGCGGCTGTACCTTGTAGACGGGGGTGCTTGTTGCAGCCTTGATTGTCTCAATGAAGGACTGATCCTCTCGGGTGGCGATCAGCAGAGACGGGGACACTCGGGAGGAGCCGGTGAGGGATGAGAGAGGAGGCACTGAGGCCAGCGCTTCACCTCGCTCCTGTAAATGAAAGACCGATTGAACTGTGAGGTTTGTTGTTATCAGAAAAGTAGTAATTGTAATAATGGATGAATCTTTAAAGTCATTTTTTGTCACACTGGTGAATCGGGTCTCTGTAAGGCAATGTTGGTCGGTCAACCACTTTGGTCCAGACTGAAATAAAAACTATATCCATATACTGTAATACTCAACTAAGACTATTTGACAGATTGCTATGACATTTGACATTCATGTTCCCTAGAGGGTGAAGCCTGATGACTATGGTGATCCCCTGACTTTTCCTCTAGTGCCACGTTTTTAAAAATGTATTTAATTCTTTATTTAAAACAGGTATTCTCGGGATCTCCTATTCAAGAGAGACCTGTGTACAAAACAAATAAACATAAAGTTTCAGCATAGACTGACACACAGATAATTCACAGAAATACATTACACATTTTCACAATAACGAAAAAGCATTTACAAGTGTACATAAATACATAAGCACAAGCTTTTAAAATGTTAAAGTGAGATGCAACTTTATATTTTTTGGAACTTATTCCATTTGTATGCAGTAAAGTATGTGAAGCCACTTTACCAAATTTAGTGTGAACAAGAGGTTTAACCAGAAGGTTGACATTTGTGGTTATAAGTGAAATGTTTCCCCTCAGGATCAATTGTAGTAACTTTGGTGACCCGTTAACTTTAGATCTCGCACCATCATCAGGTCATCATTTTAAATGTGTCCAATACTGTGGTTTGTGATTAAATACATTCCCATCAGCATGTAGCATGTGGTTATCATGCTAACACGCTAAACTAAGATTATGAACATCGTAATCTTTATACCTGCTTAACTTTAGCATGTTAATATTGTCATTGTGAGCATGTTAGCATGTGTATGTCATATTTTTGCTCAAAAGCAGTAATGTGCCAAAGTACAGCCTCACAGAACCGCCAGCGTGGCTGTAGACTTGTACTGTAAGAAAAAAACTCAGAGAATTCACTGGTCCAGCTTTTCAAATGTTAATATTACCTGGTTTCCACAGCTTTCAGTGATATTGAACTGAATACCTTTTGGTTTTGGATTGTTGGTCGGACGAAACAAGCAGATTTAACTAGGGCTCATGGAAAATGTGATGGGCATTTTTTGCTATTTTGTCAATTTGTGAAGGCATCATGAGGGCAGAAGACACTCAATAAAACCCAACTAAGTTCTAACAGATGCAGTGATTTCACATGCCTACCTTTTGTTTTTCTTCCCATGCAAATGACTCAAGAGTGACCTGAAAGCGTTTGATCATCATTTGTCGCCGACACCGATAGTCCTCCGAGAACCATCACCTTACCGTGGTGGAGGGGTTTGGGTGCTCCTATGAACCTGAGGGCTGTGTTGTCGGGAGCCTAGTGCTCCTGGTAGGGTCTCCCATGGCAAATTGGTCTCAGGCGAGGGGCCAGACAAAGAATGGTTCATAAAAGCCTCAATGGAACAACAAAAAAAGAGGTGTGACCCTGCCCGGAGGAAGCCCGGGGCCCCCGTCTGGAGCCAGGCCTAGAAGGGGGGCCCGTCAGCGAGCGCCTGGTGGCCGGGTTTGCCACGGAGCCCGGCCGGGCATAGCCTGAAAAAGCAACGTGGCACCCCCCCCCCCTCTCCATCCTGTGGGCCTACCACCCGCAGGAAGAACCGTTGGGGTCGGGTACATTGCCAGACGGGTGGCAGTGAAGGTCGGGGACCTCGACGGACCAGACCTGGGCGGCCAAGGCTGGCTCTGGGGACGTGGAACGTTACCTCTCTGTGGGGGAAAGAGCCGGAGCTTGTGCGGGAGGCGGAGCGCTACCAGTTAGATCTGGTTGGGCTCTCCTCTACGCACAGTCTCGGTTCTGGAACCGTACTCCTGGATAGGGGTTGGACCTTATTCTTCTCTGGAGTTGCTCAGGGTGTGAGGCGCCGGGCGGGTGTGGGGATACTCACAAATCCCCGGCTGAGTGCCGTTACGTTGGAGTT
>CALSCE010009465.1:13763583-13782877 GCA_943593645.1 Bovichtus variegatus | reverse complement strand
GAAAACATTAAAAAAAAAACATTTGAAATAATTTTTCTTAAGCTGAAAACTGTCCAGAGTGAGTAGTAACTGTCCTCTACCCACATACTATTATTAATATGACCAATTTTCTTTCACAGAAACATCTGTGATACTGATATAACATGTGTCGCAGTTTCTTTACTTTAGTATCCAATCCCTCACTCAAACTCTCCTGGAAGGGAAGATAGTGATGTGTTTTACACTGTTGTCCACCAGGAGCCACTAGAGGTCTGTGGTCGACTGGAGTTACGTTAACTACTGTTAAAATAACACTTGCATGGGTGTTACATCTGGCCCTCAAAGTGGGCAGTAAAACTAAGTACATTTACCCAAGTACTGCAATTAAGTGCAATTTTGATATACTTGTATTACTTGAGTATTTCCATTTTATTCTACTTAATACTTCTAAGCCCCAACATTTCATTAATTTTATTAACAACTCATTAGACATAACAAAGCACTGAACAAAGTTGTTAATATTTCCACCTCAACCAACATTAAAATGCTCCTTACATGTTCATGCTTTAGTAAAAATAAAATCCAATTTTACGATAAAAAAGAACAAAAAAAAAACCCAGTAATAAAAACATAGCAACATAAAAACAAAAGGAATCAGTTAAATTAAAATTACACATTTACACACATTTACAGAGGTCAAATGTTATAAATATGAATTAAAACATTTTTTATATTTGTTTTTCTGAGGGTGGATGTGAGTGTGCGTGTCACAGTGAAATGTATTGTATATAAGAATGGACTGATTTACTATACTTAAATTAATAAATATATATATATATATATATATATATATATATAATATACATAAATTCGACCACTACTCACTATTAATACATAATTAAAACAACTTTCCTTAGTCATGTAATAATGTGGATATATGAAATTATAAGTAACCAAATGCAAACACAATTTTATGTATTGCCCTCACTCTGTGGATGTATTTGCATCCATCCTCATGGTCAGAGGTGGATGTGATCATTCCTGACTTACAAAATCAAATCATGTGAGGATATGGCTCTGCTACAATATTCCTTTCATCTTTCATTATGATCTGTATCTCTAATATTTATTTGCACTTTACTCATAGGGCATACTTTGGCACACTCAGCACTCTGAACACCGTCACAGGTGTTGTTGATGCAGCTGATGTTTTGCGTCAGTAGAGCTGGTTGTACACACCGACACAGTGTAATATACAGTATTATTATAGTCAGCAAGCACTAGCACGGCTCAACTTCTTCTTCACACCTCCTGCAGAAGCTCTTACAGCAGAAAACCATGGATCATTATATGAACGTGAGAGAGTCGTCTGTGGTCTGACTCGACCTTTTTACTGTAATAAGTGTTGAAAGCCGCTGATATTCATCTTTTGTGAGAGGGTTGCCTCATACCTGTCTGCCTGTCCCTTCCTTTGTCAGGAACCAACGCACGTGCTTCATTAGCTTTGTCTGAATGTGTCTCCCCTCTGAGCACTGCTTGACCACATGTGCAACAAGCCCCTCCATCAGCAGCCTGTAAACTGAGCAGGAACAATGAAAGCAGTGGCGGCGTACGTCAAAACTGAGTCTTCCATGTTTGCTTGGCCCCTGCTGCCGTATGTACAGAAGCTGTGCCGCCCCTCAACAACAAAAGCCATGCGTCAGGATGCTGCATCTTTTATTCCCCCGACACTGCCCCCCTGCTCCATAAAACCTTGTGGGGGCTGAGCTTTGACCTTTGGCAAGCTCGCAGACAAAGCAGGCAGACACTCTCCTCACGTTGGACTTGTTGAGCACTTGTTGGGTGGATGGATGCCTGAAATGTGAAAATGTATTACAAATTCAAAAATTTAATTTCTTGCCAGACAAGTTGTATTGAAGTGTTGTTGTTGCCTTTCGGAGTGAGGTTCAAAGGATATGTCATTTTAATTAAGCTGTGCTTTCAACCGGATTTGTTCTTTGTGATATTGGGAGATATTACAGAGATAGACAGTTATATTATTAATCTGATTATTTTGTTAGGAAAAATATACATTTTTAAAGCTTCTAGTGTGGACTTCCTGAATATCAATCAATTTAATTCAATTGAGCTTATTTATTTTGTTTTATTTTACTCAATACTTACTTACTTTTAACCATTACATTTTTTTATCGTGTTTGTCTGCCATTTTAGTAGCTTTGTTTTGAAAAGTGTTATATAAATAAAGTTTAGTTTTATTAATATTAATGTTAATGAACATCCCTTTATTTTTGGAAGGATATATTGCAAATAAAAATGATGACACATAAAAACATCTGGAAAGGTGGAAAAAGTTTATTTAAGCTGAAGGTTGGTAAAAACTTATTTTATTTAATTTTTTCTTATAATAAACATTATTCTGAAACGGGCCATTCTGCATAAGGAATACTTTTACTTTTAGTAATGCATGTATATTTTTGATACACTGAAGTAAAAGATCTGAGCACTTCTTCCACCACTGATCACACAGGTGTCTTTATGCTTTGTGGCCATTTTCCATTATGAACCAAGAAGACTTTGAGCCTTGGGCGCGAGGACAGAAGTCCGTCTGGTTGGTAACAGTTGCCCAAGTGACGGAAGCCACCACCACCACCACCACCCTCCTCCTCCTCCTCCTCCCTGGAGACAGACAGTCATGTGCTGCTGACAGACGGACCAGCCTACTTTCACTGTGGAGCCCAAACCTCCAGCTTCAGCCTCACGCAGACAGACAGACAGACAGACACAGAGAGAGCATCCAGGTGTCATGGACACACTTATTCACGCACGTGCGCCCCTATTTCACCGTGTGTCCCCGCGTCTTTAAAAACACTTGTTTCCCTCAGGACGTGTGTTTGAATGAACTCTTAAGTTTGTCACCATGGATCGACTGGATGATTGGAGCTTCAAGTCCAAAAAAATGGACCTGGAGGAGGATTTCTACTTTGACTACGGAGCGGAGGAAATGTCAGATTATCAGGAGCCCGGTGAACTTGAGGCTGCTCTGAAACAAAAGGAGGAAGAGGTTATTTTGGCAGCGCAGCTGGGAAACGCGTTGCTCCTGGAAAACCGTCAGTTGAAAGAGCGGAGCGACAAACTTCATGAACAATACGCAGACAGGCTGGAGGTAAGACGACTCTTTTATTTCACAGCTGAGATATAAAGAGTGTAATGAAAGCGTTCAAAATATGCGCTTTAAAACATGGTTGCTGCTCATATTTAAAGTGGGCGGGTGAAAGTGAGTTTTTTCCTGATTTAAAACAAGGATATTTAAACTTGATATTAACGCTTAGGCTATATATTTAACTGGTATCAGACTGTAGAGCAACTTTGGTAACAAAATGAATCCAGTATAGAAAATAATACCACATTTATCTCGGAGTGCATGCCACTTAAAGCATCTTAAAGTATCACAAATGATGCAGATCATAGATCAGAACATTGTTTTGTTTCTCCATATGCATAATGTATGAAAAATACACGCAGTTGGCAAGTTTCTTTTTTTTGTTATAAGTTCCAAAATGACAACTTTTAAATACTTAGTTGCGATAATAGAGAGCAACATATGACAAAATAATGGAGAACATACAAATTTATGTGGTGAGAAACAATAGTAACCATACTGTATGATCTATAGCAGACTGTACAACATGTAATGTATTACAAAACACATTATAAATCAACATCGATATATTCAAAATCCATAGGAAATCTACTGTAAATGTAGCTGTCAGTACCATACTAAAGTGTAAACTTGGTTCCATATCCAGTGGTTGCTTTACTAAACTTTCCTGAGTGTGATCAGGTTCATTGTACTCTGTTTCTTTTGTGTTGCTCCACTGACTACAGAGTATTTCTCTTAAGAGAAGCATCTCTCCTGAAATGTTTCTCAAGCAAACTATCTTTCGAGGTCGTGAAAGAAATTGGCAACCTGCTGCCGAGGAATTGAACTTGTATGACACCGACTCCTTCTGAGACATCAGCAGTTCACTTGTACATCTGATACAAGGAGCACCAAAACACTTACACACTCAAAATTGAATCAGAGATTATTCTCCAAATGTAATGCATGTCTTCAAAACAACACATCTAACAGCAATGAAGCAGGAGACATTAGGGGAAATGAAGTTCTCTGCAAACTTTTACTCGTGTTTGTCTTACTGCACAGCACCACACACCTGAGTGTTAGACTAAATAATGGCCTCATTGCTTTTCTCAGGGTGAATGCTGATTTGTCCTTCAGATGTTCAATCCTAAATCTTATCAGTTGTGACTCTTCAGTACTATACTTAACAAAGTGCAATAAAGATGTTGTAATGACGTATCTGCTTAGAAACCTTTGGTCATTTAACAAATAGTTCTACTTGTATGGGACAATAAGGCTGATTATTTTCATTATCAATAATCTGCTGATTTGTTAATCAATCGATTTTAATAATTTTGTTCTATAAAATGTCAGAAAATAGAAAAATACAAAATTTCATAAAGCACAAGATAACGTCTTAACACTTTTATTTGGAGATAAAAATATGTTTTTTTTTTACCATCACATAAGACAAAGAAAAAGAGTTTTGCCTGAAAAATGTTTCAGCTCTAACGGAATATGTGAAGACACATTTGACTGATATTTTTTGTGCAGTAGGACATAAATGAGATGCTCAGTTTAACCCCACATACTCAACTTTCATTCATTTAATTATCCTGCTGTGACATATTTCCTATGATCCTTCACAGCTCTGAATGAGGCCCATTTTGTCACCCGGATTCCTTTTCAAAACGAAACGTTATCATTATAACATCCTGTTGCCGATAAGGACAATTTATAAGCATCCATTCAAACCTGTGCAACAGTCCATTGAATTAAGTGTAATTCTGAATCTTTCCACCCCCGTTGTAGGAGCTGGAGCAGGGCAGGCATGAGCTGCGGCTGAAGCTGGAGGGCAGCCAGTCCCAGTGGGAGAGCCAGGTGGGGGACCTGGAGAGGGATGTGAGGGAGCTGAGCGCCCAGGTGGAGCGGCTCACCCGGGACCTCAGCGAGGCCGAGAGGGACAAGAGTCGAGCCGAGCTGGAGCACAGCGAGCACGCGCAGCGACTCAGGGAGCAGCTCAACACTGTGAGTCCCACACGTAGTACGCAGTGGTTTTAGTTAGTGTGTGTATTTATGTTATTCTGTCTGGACTATAAAACCAAAGACCTTGGTTCAAAGAAACCCCCCTAGCTGTGACAGGTAACTGAGCCTCTGAGAATCAAACACCTGAGCTGTGGATCCAAAGCTGCTGGCCGTCTGAGTCCAACCAGATAAGACGGCCTGTCACTTTATCCTCACACTGAAACTCAATGTTCTCTGCAAACCACTCAGGTGTCGGAGTCGAATCTGCTCGATAGCAAGGCCAAAGTCTCAGGCTGTTCACAGACTCAAGGCTGCGTCAAAATACTTGCTTATACAAGTTTTGATAAAGTTTTTATCTGAGCAGGAGAGTTGATCTGTCAGTAGTTGTGAACCAAAGTTGTTGGCTTCAGGCAAATGATCTGTTCCGTGCAGCAGAATGGAAATGATATGTAAACAAGAACGAGAGTGAAAGTTGACGCCATGATTTGGTTTTACATCTTAGGACAGAGGGAGGACAGCGGGGAAGAGTTCTGGAAGATGCTCCTTTTTGTTAATTTGATTAATTGTTTAAGTCCATTTTGGAGCAAAAATGCCCAAATTCTCTTTTTAAGGCGTCTCAAGATGTTCTGCTTTTATTTGTTTTTGTATCTTTGTAAACTGAATATCTTTTAGTTTTGGACTGTTGGTTGAACAAAACAAGATATTTGAAGACTTTAAATGGGCTTTAGTAAATTGTGAAAAGCAAATTTCAATATAGTAATCGATTGATCGAGAAGAAAAGAAATGGGCGGATTAATCTATTATGAAGATAACCGTTAGTTGCAGCCCTACATGAGAACATTATAATATATTCAACCAGATCCAGTTTATATAACACGAAGTTAACTTTTACAAAGTGCCTCATATATACATGTACAAGTGGTACTTTTATAACATAATGGACAAAATAGCTGGCAACATACAGTCGATTCAAATCATTATCGGCTCGTATGTCTTAGTGATAGAGTTTATGATCTTCAGTGTCCAATCCTGAGGAAACAATGGGAGGGGAATCCAACCGGTGACATATTTTACTGCCTCTTATCGGTTAACATGGAAGAACTGATTGGATCACACAGCTGGACAACCTTGAGTATTTTTCCAGCTGGAGTTTCGCTAAACATTACGGTTGTGGCGTGTTGTTACGCACGGTTACTTGGTAGAGTGGGTCCTTGTGTTTTTTCAAAATGAACAGCAAACCTCAGCTGGCAAAGTTAAAATTAATCCAAACAAGAGTGGACAAACCGTCCCATGAGTCGAGGTCTGCAGAATAAGGAACTCTGAATGTCTTGCCCCCCGTCCCCCCCCCGTCTGCGGCCCGGGCTAAAGCACTTAGTGAGGAAAACAGACTCCCTAGAAGTTCAGGAAAAATCAATTTAGATAAAAGGTGCTATCTCTGTTTCTGCTGTTCTGGGGAGAAGGAAGTGGAGAAAATGTTTTATTTGGTATCAGATGAGGGCAACTCTGGACTCTGTGTGGTTGTAAAAAGCCAAAAGAGAGAGCGAATGTGTTGAAGAAAGACAGTGTGAAGAAGCTCCACGTCTGACGTGTTTTTACCAGACGTGTTCGAGGGGGCTGTTGCTTCTGCTGTGGTGAGTTGTGTCTGTATTTCTGTGTGTTTTTTATAGGCGCTCCCACAGTTACGACTGGAACAGGGGGTTTTGTTATGCGTGTCCCGATTGGGCTACAGATTGAGCTCTATAAAATGGAAAAGAAATTGTGAAAAAATGGCCAGGATGACGTCTTCAAATGTCTTGATTTATCCCTCAAAGATATTAAGTTTGTTGATTTTCTTAGTCTTTCGATGATAGCAAATATTGACATTTGGGAGCAGAAGACAATGTTGGAACCAGTAAATACTTTGTTCAAAAGATCCTTTCTGTCTACACTATGTCTCTCATGGATTGTGAGTCTATGATCTGAAGCTGAAGCAGGTTTCAGAGAGCTTGAAACACTATATCCTAGTTGTGAGAGTGTAACCAGAGCATGGCAGGAATCTGGAGGAGGGTGATTGTCTGTGTATCGCACCACAGAAACCCGAACGAGAAATAATTCATCATGTTTACCAGTAACCGCAAAGCTCTGATGTGAGAGGAAAGGTTCGCAGTGACTCTTCATCCTGGAGCATTTGAGGAAGCGGCTGCATAAAAACAATGTTGACGTGTGCCAGAATGTGACATGGGTCAGCACTGACTGTTTAGACAGTATCTGAGGAAAGTGGCTGTTAAAATATGTTGAGTGGTGTCAGGGTGTTTTACATTAGATTACATTACATATGTTATCGTAACTGATACTGACACACACACACACACACACACACTGTGAGAACACTAAGTCAAGCGTTAATGACTTTGTCTTGTGTCTCATGCATGTTTTAGTTCATTTTTCACCTGACCCTGTGAATGTTTAACAAGCAATTGTATCAAATCTGTCTCTGAGGAGCTAGTAAGTTATGACATAACTTACGCTCACGGGAAGAAACAACAAGGTGAAGACAGTTTGCTGGTTTAGTTTCACTCTTGTGCAAGAAAATGTTCCACAGCTTGACATTATCAGTGTATTAGAACTTGGGATACTACTGGATAAGAAATGCCAGACTGGAAAGGGAGTATGATTATTGTATGATACGCTGGAAATGTTGATAATATTCATTTTTGTTTCTTTGGTAAAGAAATCAATAACATCCTTAAAGGTAACTTCAGGACATTGGTTTGGACCTGAGACAAGTTCAAATAAGTATAACCATTATGCATATCAAAGTTTTATGTTTACACCAGCGACTGTGACTCAATATGCCACAGTCAATATTAAATCTGAACTATCGCAGTTCTTGAAATAATATTAGTGTTAGACTTTCCACAATAAAGTGTGATATGAGAGTCGGCCTAGCAAACACTCCGATGCCAGTTTATTAGGTAGACTTTGCTACAGCAGTCCTGCAATAAATCTTACATCTATAAAGGTTATAATGTTCATCTTTATGTTTAAACAGTGTTTTTTAGAAGCTGTAGTGCTGTTGAATTGTATCGAATTATTCATACAGGTTTTCCTAAAGTGTGTAGACCTGAAATAATTAGTAAATTAGTTGGTTTTGTTGGACAACAGGAACATAATCTACATCTATTTTGATAATTGATTAGTTGTTTTTCAAGAAATGAAAATACCTCACGTTTGCTTGCGGCAGCTTCTGAGATGTGAGTATTTGACTTTTTTCTGAAAAAAACAACAATTTGGGTTTTCAGGCTGACGATTATTTTCTTGAGTAATCATTTTGTTAATAAAATGTCAGAAAATAGTGAAAAACCAAACCAAACCAAAACCCCAGAGTGACGTAGGTCTTCAAATATCTATCTTTTGTCTGGCCAAAAATACAAATCCCAAAGATGGTTAGAATATTTGATTATCAAAGTAGTTGATTGTCGGCTAATTGTTGCAGCTCTACAATTGTTTCATTTTTGGATTCGATAGTCTAATTGATTCCTTTGGTTAATTGAAAAAAGAATGGGCAGATTAATCGGTATTGAAGATAATTATTAGTTGCAGACCAAATATTTGGTTCCTTTGAGGATTAACTCAGTGTTAATGAAACATTTGGTGATTTTAGTCTTTTCTGTGTCTGGTTAACAGACGTAAAACACATTTACTTTTTCACCTCCTGCTTTCCACCCAGTGTTACATGATCACCTTCCCTGGCCGTGGATCACAGTGTGTTATTGGACGACTGTGACAAATCCCTCACTGTGAGATTTCCGTTATTGTAAAAGGAGATGCCTGAATTGAGGCGAGCCCCCGTGACCTCTGCTCCCTCTACCAGCATCACGCAGCTCCGGGACAAAAAGGGAAAGACAATATACATAGGGGAGAGATATAAATCTTTCATTTGCTCCTTTGATGTCGCCCCTCAGACCCCAACATCCCATCATCCCAGGGGAAAGCCATCTTTTCTGTGAGCTCCCAGAGGGGCTCTGCTGTAGCTGGGGTAGTCAGCTGTTGGATACCTCAGCGTTTGGATGGGTGATGGCTGGAGGCTTGGGGGGCCATGTGAGGGGATATCATCTTTGTGTCTCTACCAAATAGAGCGTCCTCCGTCCTCCTGTTTTTGGTGATTCTCAGTGGGTCGCTGCCTCTATTGTGGAGAAGGGGCCCGTGTTGACGAGATGAGGCAGCAGTAATGACGACTCACTCACAGACACGAACGCTCATCTTTAAGCCCCCCCCCCCCCCATAGTGTGTCTGCATGCCATGTTTTGTTTTTCTCCATCAGTGCCGGCTTTACTCTTGTCTCACACACACACACTTCTCACTAATTTTAGCCCTCATGCCTGCCTCACTTCCTCTGTACACTCTTACAAACACGTACACACAAGCTGTGTCCCCCCCCCCTTTGCTTCACCCCTGTGATGTCCAAGTTTTCCCTCCGCCACATTGTTGTCTAATGTGGCATGATGATGTCACAGACAAGACCAAGATGCCCTCTGCTCCATCTGCCACAGAGGCCCGCCTTTCATCTTGTATTATGTGGCGGTGATGGGACCTGACAGGGGCCCGCCAAACTGCTGAGTAAGGGGAACTTAGCGGGGGATAGGGAGTGTGACGGGTCTGTGTTCACCGGGGCTTCAGATCTGGCACAGCAGCACTTCAAAGATCCCATTTTATTTTTCAGTGTTTCAAAATCTTGTTTTTGAGAGAGAAGTGTTGAGAAAAGTAGCAAATTTTCAGGTAAACAAGTAGAACCATGATTAAAAAAAAACATTATTTAACACTGAATATGACGTGATTTGTCTGTGATTGGCTAATCATTTCCGTTCTTTTGATGGATGAGTAATCGCAGGAGTTATGTTGCTTTGTGTTTGTGGATTCTAGCCTTTTTGGCTTGTGACTTTTTAAAGGAAGGTAGAATTTTTCAAGATTATCTTTTTGGCATTTTTGCTTTTATTTGACAGTTATAATAATAATCTCAAGGATCTCAAACTATGCAAAGGTTCATAAGGGATTAAAAGGTATAAAATACAGTCTGGTGCCAGGTCATGAAGAGCCTTAAAGGTAATCAATAAGATCTTAAAATCAAAACTTAAAACAAACTGGGACGCAATGTAAAGAGTTCTGTACAACCTGTACTCATTTCAAAGTTTTGTGATTAAGACAATGACAGAAAGTTTAGAGACCTGAAAAGGTGAAAATATCTATATTACTAGAAATAACGAGAGAAAAGTAGGAAAAAAATAAATACAGCTCTGTCTTTCTTGCCCCTTTTTTAATAATTTTGTGACCCCTCAGATTTTATCTTTAGACCCCACTGGAGGTCACTGGGTTCCCAAAATGGGAATATTCAGCTCTCATTTTCCTGGAGTGCATGGCCCGCAGCTAACTTACAACATACCAAACACATGTTCAATTTTAGTCGCCTAATCCGCACCTTTCAGTCAGGCTTCATATTGTGCCTCTTCTCATCTGGGTCTAGATTACGGGATTTAGATCCTCCTGCTATATATTCTGTTATTTTAAGATTCAAAATTGTGGCCTCAATTCTCTTATAGCTCATCCCTCAGGCAAGCTTTGTTTAAGAGTTTCAACATTTTCTGTGCTTAAATCTCTCCTTGCGTCTAAAAATAAACGCAATACACAAAGAAGGCTTTCCTGCGAATTCAAAAGCCACATGTCTTTCACTTTCGATCATTTGCGAGTCTCATGTGCCTGTGTTTTCTCTCTGGTGGGTATTTGTGTGTGTAGGCGATGGAGGTGGAGAGAGCCATGTCCAGTGAGCTGCAGGTTCTGAAACAGGAGCTCCAACAAAAAGGAAGCCACAACAGGCCGCAGGACGAGGAGCTGATCAGTGCCATGAGGGAGCAGGTGACTAACATGCACTTTATATTCACCTCTAAATGCTGCAACCAAACCAAAGGTAATCCTAAATGTAAAAGAAAGGACGGTCAGTTAAAATGATTCCTGCCCCGAGAGCATCGTGTACTCGCACAGACCGGATGACCTGAACACACTGCACCATGTCTGTGTGTGTTTTCACATTATAGATTTCCTTTTCAAGAGGGTTGATCGTGTTGCCAGCTGCTGGTTCATCTGGTCTTACCTTGTTGCATTCACTTCAGTTTGGTGTCATTTTCAGAGGGACATTTTGTCTGAGACTTTTTGTGATTTAAGTTTTTAAAATGAACTTTTCTAATACATAAAGAACATGATGATGATAATAATAATTTCGATAAGAGATTCAAAAGAGGCAATATCTGTCATTGATTTAAAAAGAGAAAATCACACTTTAGCTGACTCTAGCTAACTTCTTTATCATACTTAAGACCTGTGTTCGTGTGTTTCCAGGTGCTGCGTCTCACCCAGAAGGAGCAGGTGCTGGAGGAGCGTTTGGAGAGCGTGTGTCACGAAAACACTGAGCTGAGGGCGAGTTTGGCTTCTTTACACACACGCCTGGCTCTGCACGACCAACTCAAACAGCAGCAAAGCCAGCAGGTACGTATATAAATACACACAGGCAGAGACTCACAGCCTAGGCAACACAAAACAGCCCAGTGCGGTCGGTGTATGAATGAAAGAGCATTTGATAACAAAGGGATTTTCTGCTCCCTGCCTGGCGGCCTGGGTTTCGGCAGGATTGTGGAGAGCATTTCTAAACAATCGCCTCATCCCCGTCATTGTAACTTGCACTCGCAATTCTGGATTCCACTCATGGTCATTCAGTTTCGTGTCGGGCTGCAGGCTGGAATCTGGCAAGTCAGGATTTCTCTGGCACTGTACTTCAGTAGAAACAAGTCTCTCATGTCGGCCTTTTAAAAAGCACACATGGTTTTGGGTAAAAGCACTTTAGTGTTGTCGTATCCATGTATCTCATGAATACAACCTGAGGATTCATAATGTTGTCTTAGCTTCATTTCTGTCATTTGTTGTACTTGGTGCTCCGATTCACCTTTTTTTGTGCCTGTGTGTTCATGTGTATGTGCCTCTTTATGTTTTCAGCTAGCCGAGGCGCGGCAGCAGGTGGAGGCGGCGCAGGGTCGCTCGCAGCAGCTGCAAGCCCAGGTGGAGGAGCTTCAGGAGGAGGTGTACCTGCAGGAAAGCCGGAGCCAAGGAGACGCCTCCCTGCTGTCCGAGCTGGAGAGCAGCCTGGAGACGGCAGTGCTGGGAGTCAGCAAAGAAGAGGTGCTAAAGCAGATTACTCGTTAACACAGTCAGGCTACAGCGTTTTAAACCATCAGGCCAGAACAGGAGACGTATTTGGCTCAGTCAGTGAAGTCAAACAGAGAAAAAAATTAATATATATGCCCTATATAAGATTCTTATAGTCAAGAAAATCCCATGAAAAGACCAAAACCAACAATTGTTCCTACTGACAGAATTGCTTATGTTCTCAAATTCTGATATAGCTTATGTTTTTGTCCCATAGAGCTCCATTGTCCAAAAACTATTAAAAACACATCGGTGAGCCGCACTGTTGCACTGGCTGACATGTTCCTTGATTACTCTAAACACGGGCACTGTATTGTAGTTTAGTTTGAGACAATTCTGCGTACACTGTATACCAGAAATACTCACAAGAGCACCACAATGTTTATTTATCTGCGGCTGAAAGTAGTTCCCACCAAATACACAATTTACTCGAGATGTATCAGTGATATCAGCTAAATCAGCAGAGTACTCCTTGAGGAACATGCTGCCGAGAACCGGCTTCATTATTATGGCAGTGGGTGTGTGTGGGCGATATGACAATATGTGAGCTAATACAACAACATACATTATTATTAAACTCAATACAGACATTTCTGTCTTGTTATTTTGAATGTCAATGGGAACATTCCTGGTAAAATAAAAGTTCAATTACATTTTTACGAACTGTTTTTCTATTGATTTTATGTGAAAGTATATCATAATGTATTTTAATATCATGATAAAATATTTTTTATATATATATATCAAACATTTGTAATGGTGAAATAGTTTCAAATCCTTCTTACAACACAGTTACCATGAATGCTGTAAAACGAAAGTAAATCTAAGCCCAGAAGTGAGAAATACTCAGTTTATCTGAATAACACAACCAGCCTTGACTGTGAGGCAGAGCGGCTGTAAATGTACTGTAACTGTCAGAAACAACAGAAGAGTTTAGTTTGGGACCGGCTGCGCTGACTTTATCTCCATACTGTGGTTGGCAGTTTATCTCCATACTGTGGTTTTTGGCTCGTTCTATTGCAGTCCTGCCCACAATAATTCGTGTATGTTTTGAGGGGAAATTGTTTTCCTGTGATGGCTGGAAACAAGTATATTAAACAAAGTATTTCCTGAAAGATGTGTACAGTGAGATAACAGAATAGTGGCACCAGACAAACATCATCAAAAAGTTCAATTATAGGAAACGTGTATAAATGTTGTTGCAGTGAGAGGATCATGCTGACAGGACATTTTGTGTAAGTTCTTCTTGACAGTGCGACTCGTGTTTGACGTAAGGACAGACAGGAGGTGCGATAGTCCTGATTTCTAAAAAGTGAAGACGTATTGGATAAGACTTGTTGCTTTGAATTATGTCTGCGAGAAAACAGGAAAACTGATTGACGGTAAAGCCAAGTTTTCTAATTCTCACTCTCTGGGTGTCTACGCTGTTTGTTTCCATTAGAAAAATGTGATCTATAACTGCACTCGTGAGTCATTCGCTTCATTTCCTGTTTGTCATAGCCTCAAAGGAGTTTCCTCCTTTTACAGCTTTTAGTGCACGTTTGCAACCGTGTCTGTAAACGTATCATGGAATATTATATAATTATCCCTTCTGCTGTATGTAAATCAACCCTAAAGATATATTGTGTTGAGTATCATGAGATCACTGTCATCATGAGATCACTGTCATCATGAGATATATTTGACTCACGGAAGTTAAATAAAGGGATGAGGTCATGCTTGCACCACCCCAGTGTGTAAATACTTGATGTCACTCAAGAGGTGATGTGTGTAAAGAAGTCACGCTGAAAGGAAAAGGGGGAAAGAAATGATCTGTTTTTAACCCAGTTTTTGAAACGCATGCTCTTTTAATGTAGGCCAAATATACAGTAGCATTAAACAATTGTTTTTATTTACTGTATTTATTTATTTGTTGAAAAATGCGAATTTACATCCATAGTCCCGTAGGCAGGTAATAATAAAAAACAGCAACATTACAGGTAAAAAAGACAAAATAAACACTGTGCAATATGTCAACTGTGTTGTAAAAGTAACTCGACTCTTCAAAATACCCCAGTTTTGGCCATGAAAAGTGAAGTTGACACTTTAAAGTCATAATTACCAAAAATTAACTCCCCTCCTGTTCCACTTAGATAACGCAAGACATGGAGTCCATCCTTCAGTTACTGCTCCCACTGACCCAGGAACTGAACAGCTCCGGGAGGTCAGAGGTCGTGGATCAGCAGGAGGACCTGAAGGCCACGCTGCATCAGCTGAAGGGAGTGGCACAAACCCTGGCACAGGCACCCGGCCCTCAGGTGAGTGGAGTGGCAAGTGGAGCAGGAGAGGGATGCAAAACAATAAGCTGACCTTGTTGTTTGAAATCCAAGGAGGACTGGAATAGTACACTGTGGCTTTTATGTTTTCTAAATATACATATGTAAAGTATATTAGCAAAATTCCCAGCTCTAAGGTGTCCTTTGTTTATCCGGGGTTGCTAGATAGATAAAGACAACAAATACAGGTGTGTATTTGTGGGACAGTGAAGCTTGTTTATTGTTCCTTAAATAAGCTTGTGCACATATTGTTTTTTTTTTTAAGTATCACGGTTGTTGGAAAAGAACCTTCACCTCTAAAATGTAGTTTTTCATGATCCAGAAAAGGTCAACTTGACTGAAAGTGGAATAATTTCCCTACTTTTAATTTCAACTTTAAACTGCCCTAAAACTAAGGCATTGCATTCCATTGGGTCGTTTTAAAGCTTTCTTATCTGATGTTTGTCATGATTCTAGTAATTGTTTTTTTAATTCCATGTTATTGTGTAGTTCTGTTTTGTTGATTGTGTTCTTGTTTCTTGTTATCAGGTCTCTCTTAGAAAATAGATCTTAATGTCGATGAAAATGCCTGATGAAATAAAGATTAAATTAGAGGTCTCATCATTGATAAAGTAGCCTCCTCACATACCACATTCATCAGTTAATTCACGGTCAGCTTATCCGCCCCCTAGCGGCTGTTAGAGACTCCATAATGTCGTCACGCTGAACCACGCTGACGAACTGTGTCCTTGTTTATGCAATGGATGCCAATGAATTGTTGCAATTGATAGCTCATGAGCTTTGCTGAGCCTCTATTTGCCACAAGCAGGCATATACAATTGTCCAGTTGTGTCTCCTGGCGTTCAGACCCGTAACAGGCGTTTACCTCTGTAACTAAATACTCCTGCTCATCCCCTTCCTCCCTCAGGGCACCTCTTAAAGTAGGCCAACACCACAGAAGCTCCTTTTTGGTGTAAATCTCCGTGAAATGCACGGCCGACACCTGATCTCTTTTGTTAATGTCTCTGTCCCAGGAGCTGAATCAAGCTTTTGTCGTCAGGACGGGCGATCAGTGTGGGAATGTGAGCGCAGCACAGGAGCTGAGAGATCAGGTAACTCAGTGATGAACGAACGCGTCTGTCAGGGAGGAGCGGTGCACACAGCGGCCCATTATTTTAGGATTTGGTTGTTAGTTTTACTGACCTTGCTGCTGTCACTGTAATCCCTCTTAGTGTCACAGACAGATTCAGTGACCTTTTTAAAGCATTGGTACTGGAGCTAGACTTTCAAATTTGTGTCTTTTTCACCTCAAAATTGATTTGCTTACTCCCAGCTTTAAATGCATGCATTGAATTATACAGTGCATGTTTGTTTTTGTTTTCACTTTTAAAATGTGTAGGTTATTCTTCTACTTTCACTTTAAAAAGAGAGCTCCAAATCAAGTCGATGATAAAGTATAGCAACTGAATTACTTCACAAATTATATCAAAGTTTCTTTACATTTAATTTTTTTCATACCACATTTTTTTATTTGTGTTATAAATTGCAAATGAACTCACTTGTGACTTTAGTGCAACAATCGTTATTTTTAAGAACCTCCAAGCCCTTACGACACTGTTAAATGCTCCATTTAAAACTTAGTACTTTTCAAATGCCTCTTCGTAAGCTCCACAGAAATCAAAAAGATTAAAAATAATAAAATAGACATTTTAAAGGGAACATTTAACATTTTAGTGCAACGACAATGCCTTTATTGTGTTATATACAGATAAACAGATTGATATATGCGGTACATTTCACAGGGTGGTCTAATCAGAGTTCATTTCTTCCTCCTGCAGAACGTCCAGCTGCAGCAGGAAAACACTGAGCTGAGGCAGAAGCTGCAGGACGTGCAGGAACAGGCTGAAGTCGTCCAGCAGGCCATAAGGGACCGAGATGAAGCCATAGCCAAGTAAGAAGCTCATTTTTGCCTCAATATTCTCAAAGTAAATTATAATATATCCGATATATTCTGGTGCTTTTTTGAGCAGGTTTCGGGTTTGAATATTCAGAAGAAATCAATGTATTACTGTCAGGCAAATGCATGTGTTGCAAAAAGACATCATTCATTATTTTCTTATAGAAAGCTACTCTTGTTGCCATAGTTACTAGTTTTAATTCATTCTTGTATGTGACTATGATGTGACTGAGGAGGTTTCACCATTTCTTTGTAGGAAGAACATGATGGAGGCCGAGTTGGTGAGAAGTAAAAACGACATGATGTCTCTGAACAACCAGTTATTAGAAGCCATCCAACGTAAACTGGAGCTGTCGCAGGAACTGGAGGCCTGGCAGGTGAGATCCCTCTCTCTCTGTCAAACTCTCCCATCCTGTCTACTGCATCTTAAAGCACATTAAACCGTCTCTCTCGTGCTGTCTCTGTCACAAACTGCCTTGGAATCTGTAAGCACATCTGCTGCTTTATGAAAACCATGAATTTGAACTTGAATACATTTAGTTTACACCTTTTTTTAAGATCTGCATCATAACGGATGCGAGATGTCCTCAGTGGGATGTCAGGGACAGACGCAGCCGTATCCCTCTCAGCTCTGGTCAGTTTGAAGGAATATGAGCGGCAGGTGTTTCTGTCTACGAGTCTTCCTGCTGCTGAGTCACGATGCCAAGCAGAGCCATCTGCCGGAGGGTCTGTCCTCCAGGGCTTTGGTGAAGATGAAGCAGATAATATTTTCACGTGGAGAAATTCAGTTTTTTAGCCAAAAGCAGAAGTATGTAATTATTCTCAATAATAATCAAAAGTGATCCATCAAAAATATATCTTTTTATTTATCGACATTTCAACATTTTATATAAAAAAAGAAACAATAGGTAGGCATACTTACAGATATAATAATAATAATATAACATATTAAAATGTAAACCTATACATGATAAATACATACATATTTATGATTAAACTATATTAAAATGATATATATGAATGAAACAATAATAGTAAGTGTGCCATCTCGTTCCATTATATTCGAGAGAAGGCAGACGGACAAAATCCCCAACACTCGGCAAGTCGCACCAAAACAATCTAGATCGATAAATAGCACAACAGGTAAAAGGAAAACAAAATGTGTTTTTGATTTTGGGGTAAACTTTCCCCTAAACAGTTCAGCAGTCTTTGAATCTGATGCAGTCAGATGACAGCACTCTGTAGTGAGTTCCTATGATATGAGGGCAGGGTTGAGTCCCTGCTCCTCAGACTTCCTGCTCATTTCCTCTTCCTCTCCACGTTTTTCTCAGGACGACATCCAGATCATCATCAACCAGCAGCTCAAGTCCCAGCAGCAATCGGAGCATCCTCAGAAGAAGTCCACCTCCAACGGCATGTCCTTCTTCCGCAGGCCCAGCAGGACGACCTCCACCTGGAGTTCAGACGCTAATCAGGGCAAAGCCCAATCACCCTGGAGGGACTGGTTAAGACGAGGGAAAGGGGCAAATAATGGACAGTGAGTGCTTTACCCACCGCCTGAGTGCTGAGGAGAGGATGTACCAGGAGGACAGGACCGAGGGAAGTCTTAAGTGTTGCTTCCCGTCCATCATGTGTGGTGAATAGAAGCCATAAAGACACTTTTAATTCAGTGACGAACAGCGGAGCCACTGCGGACAAAGACTTCTTAAATAGGCACTTACTTGTATACATTTCACTGAGAGGCTGAGCCTTCTTAAAAATCTAAACTGTGACAACCTGGAACACTATTTTTTTTCCCTCACAGAATTACATTAGAAGGTTTGCTTGAGACTGTCAATATTGTGCCTTATTTTGTATTATTGTGAATGTCTTTATGTCTGAGACTTTATATGCTATACATGGTAGGTGTAGATCACTGGAGAGTATTTCTTTCAGATTATTTAATGTCACAGATCAAAGAGAGATTGAAGTACTGTCAGGAAATAAACAATCAATTAATTTACAATTCTGCGGACTTGTACCAAGTTTGATGTGAGAAGTTACATTTTTTTTTTACGGTCAGATTTGCTCAAAAGCTTAATATGTAAAAATGTCAATTGTATAAGAAACACTGTATGTCTTCATGTACACTGAGATAGCTGTTATGTTTTTTATAATTTAGTTTTTGTCCTCTGAATGATGATTCTGTGAGGTATGAGTCTGTGTGTAGCAGACACGTGTATGAGTTCTGTGATTCAGTGTTCAATATTAGATCTGTGCAGTACAAACTGGATTGTTTCCTAAACTGTCTGACTCCCCACATCTGGAATGATTGCTGAATAATTTCATAAAACATCAAATAATCCTTTCAGTTTTTGTGTTTTTGAGTGTTCAAAATATTAATTTGATAAACTGAAGAGGGTAGAAGGAAGTGTTCAATATTATTATTATTTGATATGCTTATTGTTATACGGGTGACCGTATACTGAGATTTTTCTAGTTCCATCACATAGTCAAAGAATCAGACAAAAGGATTAAAGGGGGCATATTTCAAAACAAGTTGTTAAGTTTACAGATTAGTCAGAGGGTATTTAAGTACATATTTATCCTTTATTATTGGATCTTCATTACAGCTTTAAATTCAACCATTTGTTTTATTAAGGTGTGTGTGTGTGTGTGTGTGTGTGTGTGTGTGTGTGTGTGTGTGTG